>ML811640.1:212758-228102 GCA_009831015.1 Picea engelmannii | reverse complement strand
TTCTTAACCACTCTCTCCTAAAGTTCAGATCTGAGTTATTTTGTTTCAGTACTAAGATCCATAGATCTACTGTTGTTTTTATGACTGTTGAATTGTGTTCAATCTGCTGCTACAATTGAAAGGGTTTCCATCATTGTTGGTTTGATCTGCTGTTATACAAGGTTTGCTTGCTTTGCTGTTATATAAGATCTGCTAGCTCTGCTGTTATATATCACTCTGCTGCTACAATTTATATAGATCTGTTTTTACTTGTAAAAGAGATTTTGTTATTGATTGAGATCTAAGTTTTACAGCACTGTTATCATTAGAACTGTCTGGAACCTAGATCTCTGTTGTATCCTTAGAACTGATATCATTGTCTATGATTTGAAAGTTGTTCTTGTCTTAAACTAAAGCATTACTCATAGGTCATTGGTCAATATCAGACTTTTTCTGAACTATATCTTTCTGCCGTTAACATAAGCCAGAGTTCTATCTTTATATATGCTGTCTATGCTCCAGATCTAAAGTGCTTTTGCTTTGAAATTTAAAAAGAGACTGCTGTTTTCAACTTACCCTGGAGTGTACACACATGATCAGAGGATTACACATGACATTGGGTAACTACACACTGACCGATGATTTCTACGTGGTGGACCTAGCGGACACTAACATAGTTTTGGGTATCCAGTGGCTCTATTCATTGGGGGACATCAAAATGAACTACCAAATCATGAGGATGGATTTCAGAGACAAGGGAGGGAGACGGGTTGTTCTGAGGGGAATGAATACAGATCCACCCAGGATCATGTCAACTAAGAGGATGGAAGTCGCCCTCAGGCATACGAACACCGCATGGGCAACAAAATGTGTGATTAGCCCCCAAAAGGAAACATAGGGTCGCCAGCACTATCATATGGACATACAAAACCTTATGGGGAAACATGATAAAGTGTTTGGGCAGATCCCATCCAGAGTACCGCCAGACAAGGGATTTGAGCATACCATCGAGCTCGAGGAAGGGGCCAAGCCTGTCATTACGACCCCATATCGATATCCAAAGAGGTTCAAGGATGAAATTGAGAAAACCATAAGGGAGCTTCTGGAGATGGGACACATCAGACCCAACTCTAGTCCTTTTGCTTCGTTCGTAGTACTGGTGAAGAAAAAAGATGGAACCTTGAGGATGTGTATAGATTATTGGGCCCTGAACAAGAAGACCATTAAGAACAGGTATTTGATTCCGAGGATTGACGAGCTACTTGATGAGCTACATGGAGCAGTCTATTTTTCAAAGATAGACCTCAAATTAGGATATCATCAAATCAAGGTATGAGAAGAGGATGTGCACAAGACATCTTTCCGATGCCACTATGGACATTATGAGTTTCTGGTCATGCCCTTTGGTTTGATTAACGCTTCGGCCACATTCCAGTCGTGCATGAACCATATCTTCAACAAGCAGTTAAGGAATTTCTTGTTGATATTCTTTGATGATCTATTGATCTACAGTAGAACGTGGGAGGATAATCTACGACGTGTAGATGAGATAGTTAGTATCATGAAGGAAAAGTCACTCTATGCCAAGGAGACAAAGTGCGAATTTAGCTTGACAGAGATTTTGTGTTTGGGGCACATCATTGGCGCACAAGGGGTACAGGTCCATCAAGAGAAGATACATGCTATACTTGATTGGCCCACACCCAAATCCTTGACAAAGTTGCGAAGCTTCTTGGGGTTATGCAGTTACTATCGACGCTTCATGAGAAGGTTTTCCCAGCTTGGTGCACCATTGACTGACCTCACGAAGAAGGGTGCATTCAGATGGACCGAGAAGGCCTAGAAGGCATTTGATCGGATGAAGGAGGTGATGAGCACTTGTCCGGTGTTAGCACTCCTCGACTTTTCTCAGCCTTTTGTATTGGAGTGTGATGCATCCGAAGAAGGGATAGGGGCGGTATTAATGCAGAACAAGCATCCCATAGCTTTTGAGAGTCATAAGCTAGGGGAAACCGAGAGGCTTCTTCCCATCTACAATAAGGAAATGCTAACCATCATGAATGCATTGGCCAAATTCAGACAATGTCTGGTGGGAGGTCACTTTGTGGTGAAGACAAATCACAACAATCTGAAACATTTCCTCAAGCAAAAGGATCTGAGCGAGAAACAGTAGAAATGGGTTAGCAAGGTGTAGACGTATGATTTTGACATAGAGTATGTCAAAGGGAAGAACAATGCGGTTGCAAATTCCCTATCCAGAAGGTCTGCAGCATTCGCCATGTCTGAGGTTGCAGCGGATTGGAAGTCTCTCCTTTGGGTAGAGTATTCCAAGAACACCTTCGCAGGGGAGCCAATAGATGGAAAAATACAGGATGACAGGTACACAATAGTAGATGACATCATTTATTATAAAGGTCGGATATTTCTTGTTCCAGAATCCACTCTCAAAGAAAAGATCTTGAGATTCGTACACAACGCACCATTAGTCGAGCATCCAGGATACCTGAAGACTTACAGGCAGGTACGCGAGAGATTCTCTTGGAAGGGTCTCAAAGGGGATGTCTTACAGTATGTGAGGGAGTGCTTGACTTGCCAATAGAACAAATCTGAACTCACACACCCCGCAGGTCTACTATAGCCTTTGCCTATTCCGGAGAAAAAATGGGAGAGCATTTCTATGGACTTCATCACAGGACTTTCGAAGGTACAAGTCAAGGACTGTATTTATGTGGTGGTGGATAGATTGACCAAGTTCGCCCACTTCTCCATATCCTCTGAGTACAAATCCCCACTGGTAGCAAGCTCTTCTTTAGAGAAAAATTCAGACTTCACGGACTACCTAGGGTTATTGTGAGCGACCGGGATAGCAAATTCCTCAACGCCTTTTTGTCAGGAGTTGTTCATATTGGCAGGGACAGAATTGACACCTAGTATGAGCTACCATCCCCAAACGGACGGGCACACTGAGATCGTCAACAAGTGGGTTGAGGGATACTTGTGTCACTACATTTCCGGGCAGCAAAAGGCATGGATTAGATGGTTGCATCTTGGTGAGTATTGCTACAATACCACCCATCACATGTCTATCGGGATGAGCCCATTCAGGGCACTGTATGGCTCCGAGGCCCCATCCTTTGTAGACTTGGCATTTGGCGAGAGCAGGGCTCCCAAAGCCAAGGATTGGATTCAAGAGAGTTAGGACATTCTAAGAATCCTTAAGGACAACCTGAGGATGGCACAAAATCAGCAGAAGACATATGCAAACCGACACCAGGTGGAGGGTAGCTTCGAGGTGGGTGATCTGGATTTTCTGAGACTCCAACCATATCGACAATCTTCTCTAAAGAAGAGTGGCACAGAGAAGCTCCAGCCACATTTTTACGAGCCATACCGAGTGATCAAAATTGTTGGAGAGGTGGCCTACAAGTAGGAATTACCGGAGGGCAGCCTGATTCACAATGTGTTCCATGTTTCTTGCCTCAAGAAGGCTTTGGGCCAGCATGTTGCCTCGTCCACAAATCTACCACCCTTGGACGAGGAAGGCCATTTGATTCTGGTTCCTGAACAAATCTTGGCATTTAGAGAAAAACGCTTGAGGAACAAGACGGTAAATGAGTACTTGATAAGATGGAAGGATTTGCCAGAGGAGGACGCCACATGAGAGGGTGAGCAGATTTTACAGCACCCTAGGTTACAATTGCTTGAGGGAAAGAAATCTCGAGGAGAGAGTATTGTCATGTCCACTCCCAAGTGACCCCCAGAGGGAGGGACGCACTAGCTTAGGGAGCTCCCCGTAAGCCACAGTCCCAAGGGTAAGGGGGAGTCGTAGGTACAAACTAAATAAAAATCTGCTGAGCCGACTTAATAATAATTCTGCTAAGCCAACTTTATCCACCATGCACAGGAGAGTCGACCTAATTCTAGCCTCACAAAACTAGGAGGGCCGACTTTAACCTTCAAGGAGAAATCACGCTAAGGAAAGCATATAAATAGGAGGAAGATTCATTTGAGAAGGGGCAACTCGGATTTGGATTTGGATAATCTCTGTTTTTTTACTTGGAGGCGGTGGCCTCAAGCCTTAGCGAGTTGTTTAACCCCCTTATATGTTGGGTTTCGATGGGTCTATCTCACCCTAGCTCAGTGCACTTCATCCCTGGCATCAGTCATCATCTGTGAATGTTCTTTGTTGTGGGAGACACTTGGTGAGCTGCCAGGAGAAGGCCACACCTTGCTGAGGAGCTGCAGTGGCCATTGAAAGGTGTGTTGGACTTCTTTTAAAGGCCTAAGACCCCATTTAAGGGTGTGTTGGATTTCTTTTAAAGGCCTAAGACCCCTGCCGGTAGTGGAGGTTGCCGCAGAGGAGAAACCGAGCTTATTCCTGGTGGGAGAACAGTACGCTGGAGGTCCGATCTGGTTCAGGACAGCAAGACTGAACCATCATTGCTCCAGATTTATCATAGGCTAGTGATTTTATTTGTTGATAGCGTTCAGGACTGGTAACTGTTAGGCAACTATTAAGGACAGTCTTCAGTCTCTGTATTTCTGGTTTAATTGGACAGCAGCCTCTTACGAGGGTTTCTGCTGGTGGCTACCTTGTATTGGACCCTGTGTTGGGTACCGTTATTGTTGGTTTGAGGACAGCACTTACTGCTGATTGACATTGTAAACTCGGAATACTGCTTGGATAATATTTATGTTGTTGGATTAAATACTATCTTGAAAATTGTTTTGGCATGTCACTGCTCACTACAATTACGGTTTACTATTGGATTTGCTATTGTTCTTTGTGTACAAATTCACTACCAGTGGATATGCTTTATTAGTACTGTTTGAAGCCTATTTGCTGGTCTAAAAGACCACCGTGAAGTTAGAAGTCATCTGCTGCTATTACTGTTGATAATCGTTGCCAGTATTTCTGATATGTATAAATAGGGAAACTCTTTGCCTAGTATACAACTATTGTACAATTACCCTGTTGACATGCTACCCTAAGGCCCCAGAAACCCTAGGGATATTACATTTTACCGGTTGTTAAGCTTGTTTCTATTCATGTAGTATTAGCACTAGTTGCTTTACGTGATCTTGAGTTAGAGCAGCTAGATGTTAAAACAACAATTTTAAATGGAGATTTGGATGAGGAAATATATATGGAACAGCTAGAAGGGTTTGTTCAAGATCACAAAAGAAGATTTGTTTGCAAACTCAAAAAATCATTGCATGGCCTGAAGTAGTTGCCTAGGCAATGGTACAAGAAGTTTGAAGAAGTTTGATTCCTTCATGGTGAGCCAAAATTTTACAAGAAGTAAGTATGACCATGGTGTTTACTTCAAAAGTTTTAAAATTGGTATATTCATTATCTTGGTGTTATATGTTGACGATATGCTTGTAGCAAGCAAAAACATGGTTGAAAATCTTGAGATCAACAAATTAAAGGCTCAGTTAGCTAGAACTTTTGATATAAAGGATCTAGGAGCATCAAAACAAATTTTGGGCATAGAAATACACAGGGACATGAAACATGGTAAGCTTTGGTTATCACAACAGAAGTATGTAGAAAATATATTCATGAGATTTGGTATGAATAATGTGAAATCAGTAAATATCCCTTTGGCTTCCCATTTTAAGCTTTCTTCAAATTTATGTCCTAACAATAAAAAAGAAAAGGATTATATGTCTCGTGTATCGTATGCTAGTGTAATAGGAATTTTAATGTATGCGATGGTATATACAAGACTAGATATTTCACATGCAATTGGTGTTGTCAGTAGATACATGGAAAATCCACGTAGAGAGCATTGGGCAGCAGTGAAATGGGTGCTTTGGTATTTTAGAGGCACAAGTGAAATGGGTGCTTCGGTATTTTAGATTTTGCAGGTGATTTGGACAAAAGGAAATCTACTTTAGGTTATGTGTTTACTCTTGCAAGAGGACCTATTCGTTGGATGTCAAAGCTTCAAAAAAACAGTGGCTTTATCCACTACTGAGGCAAAATATAAAGTTCTCTCACATGCATGAAAGGAGGCAATTTGGTTAAAGGGTCTATTGGGTGAGTTTGGAAAAGTGTCGAGCAAGGTGAATGTATTTTGTGATAGTCAAAGTGCTATCCATTTGGTTATCAATCCAGCTTATCACAGTAAAACCAAGCATATTTCTATTAAATACCATTTTGTAAGAGAGGTTATTGATGGAGGTGGAGTAGCTCTTAAGAAAATCCATACTCAAGAAAATTGTGCATACGTGTTTACAAAACCAGTACTGTTAGAGAAGTTGCGGTGGTGTTTGGCTTATCTTGGCTTGCAAAAAAGTTGATGAGGGCTTGGGCAAGGCATCAGGTAAATTGTTGTCAAGGTGGAGATTGTTGGAATTGTGACAACAATCAAAAGAGGCCAAAATTTTATGGTAAAAAACAAATTTACTTGAAGAAAAAAATTTAGCGGTTCATGTATCGGTGGCAATTATGTTGAAGACAATATATATCTGTGTAGCCCTGAGAGGCATATGCATTTTGTGTAATGATTGTTGTGGGAAAATTGTAATCTTTACCTCTGAGCAATAAAAAACAGATACCTTGCCCCGTGGATGTTTCCTTGGCATATTGTCAAGGTTTTGCCACGTAAATTCATGCCTTGTTGAATGCTATTCCATTATCTCTTCGCAACTAATTTGTGCTGCAAATTTATATGATTCTGTGGGTTCACGTTTGCTCAACAGTATAGACATTGCTCATGGCAAAAGATAGTTTCTTACAGACTGCCCATAATAACACATTCACCAAAAGATCCTTACTCTGATTCCTGAGAGCCATTTTATAGTTAATCATCCCACTTTAGCTTCTTTGTCTTTTGAATCTGGGATAACTAGACTTCACATTAAACTCCGTTACCTAACAGCAAAGTACAACTAACCCACACAATTTTGTCTTAACATTGGTACCAATAGCTAACATTGAAGCAAGTTATATGGTGGAGAGTGTTGATACCAGATAGATAGATGTGTGTCACCATGCCACCTACTTTATTGTGAAATGTATTAAGATTCCAATATAAACATATCATTTTAACCCCCGAAGAAGTCACTCATTTTTGTTAATCCTCTGATTTGTGCTCGTCTTTCAAGTTATGCTTACCACTATAAAACAGAACTTCATTCTCGTGTTGTATCTATTGTGTATTGTCCACGAGCTTCGTGAATGGACATCGGCTCTTCTTTCTATCTTTGTGAATCAAATATAACTCACCTAGTGTCAGATTGTTGACCCGGTAGCGTCAGATTGTTGACCCGGTAACAATGTGTAGACGATTTCAATTAGGTTTCTTATAGCGAGGAAAATGAACAACGAGCTGCCAATTTTTATCGGGGTTTCGAGTCTGGTTACTGTTTCTAACGTAAATCAAACTACTGTGAGTTTTGTTCCAGGATTATAGGTCCAAAAAATAACAGCGACAGTGGAAGAAAATTAAGAGGGATTATAGAGGCGAGATTTTGCAGATTTATAATACCTCGCTTCATGTAATTCTTCCGCTGTTATGACTGAAATTGTTTGTTCCTGCAATGTGCGATCTATACTCAATAACCTCGGCTATATAGTTCCAAAGGCGCTCCGCTACGGCAAGGTCTAAGCTCCCTGGTACCTCTGCTCTGAAACTGCCAAATTTAACGAAAATGTGATGAAAGTTCGTGTAATTGGCGGGGCCATCAATGGCGTGGGTCAGGGGCACTTAAATTGCCTCTTTTATTTGGTAGAGATTGCCTAAATACGATAGAAACGTTGTTGGAAGTTGATTCCAATTTAGAGGTGGAAATCTAAATGGAAGTTTGTTTTTGGACTTCTATTATACTGCTGGGATTTGGACATTCAAGTTTCAAATTTTTTATTTCTTTTAAAATAATATAATTTAAATGGTAGAATTTTAGCAAATGAATTTTTATTAAAAATAAAATTAAATGATTTGAATACTCCTTATACAATATTCCATCATTATTAAAGAAACTTCTTTGAAGATACTTCGAAAATTTTATTAAAAAAATTGATTGAAAGATGGTTCATCTCTCTCACATCTTAATTAACCAATTTAAGAAACTATTTTTACTATTAACATTTAATAACATTTTAAGTCTCAAAAGTAAATTATTAATCATTCTGCCAATACACGTTTTATATATATATATATATATATATATATATATATATATATATATTAAATTAAATATTTAAAAATTATTAAATATAAATAAACATTTTAAAATATGACATTACTATTTTATGATTGGTTGAATGTATTGATATGACTAAATACATCTAATTTGAGGGTTATCGGTGAAATAATTAAAATTAATTAAAATTTAAAAATATTTGTTTTCACATATGGTTATGTAGTTGGGTTGTTCTAATGTGATTGAAATTTGATGAGACACTTATTCTATGTGTCAAATGTAATAAATGGCTCAATTTTTTTGCTCAAAGATGGACATAACATCATGTTCAATATTTTGTGATGTTAATGTTTTCTTTGCTTGGAGACGAACACAACATCCTCTTCAATATTTTGTGTTGTTAGTGTTTTGGAGTCTTGCATTTAGAGTTCTCCTCCCTACTCCTATATTCTACCTCCTTGACAACCCTTTTGTATCTACCATTCTCTCTCTGTATTTTGCTAGTTGACTTGAACTGTTATATCTTTAAGCCTACTCGGGCAATCTTTCTCTTTAATAGTCTCCAAATTAGCAATCTCCTTAAAACCCGCAGTCACCATTTAAGCAAAGCCCTTATCCCCATTATCCAAAACCTCAATCACTTCACCCTTCAAACCCTCATGCCTTGCATGGAAACATGAACAAATTTACCCGCATCAACCCCTTTCCTTTGCCTCTTGACGAGCTTTTCCCCTACTCCAACCGTGTGCTTTACTCGCCCACTTGGCCCCAACTGTGGCGCCAAGTCTCTCCTTCCCTCCCCCCTAATCTCCTAGGGCTTCATAGCCTCCTTCCCACGGCCTATCCCCTTCCCCTCAATCCACCCCATTCCTCTAAACAAAGCAGCCCCAAATTCCTCCATGGGCAAGCTATCATAAGCATCCAAAGAAGCCTCCTCCAACAATTCCTCCATGGCCTCTCTCACAATTTGTTGCTTAGACTTTTCCATAAATGTCTTTTCATTGTTTTTCCCATTCTACTCAATTTCCATAGAATCTAAAACATGATGGGATATTTTGACATTGAGGCCATACTCCACCTAGAGTCGATCCTTGTGACCTATGCCTCTAGCTTGAATTGCAACTTGGATTCAATCATCTAGATGCTCATCTTTTTTTGGTCATCATGAATTATCCGACAGGATGGCATTTAGTGTCCTGGCAATTGATTCGTTGTTGGGATTGAACTTGTTCAATAATTCTAGTTTTTCTTCATCTTCTTCTTCTACAACCTACTTGTGCGTGTCATCCAATGGCATGGGCTTCAACCTCTCAAAGGAGGCCACCTTTGAATGCAATGTGAAGGAGAATTTTGAAGCTCCAACTAGGGTTGTTGAAGAGATCTTCTTGTATCCAAGCTCTATCACCACCATTTCTTTATCCTCTACAAATCCCATTAAATGAATGCAAGATCAAAACTCAGATGATGAAAGTAATTAAATGGGTTAAATGCTTAAAAATGCTTGATGTTATTATAGCATATCGTATTTTATAGTTACTCTAAAAACATTTGTGGACTCACAACTGCATAATCTATAAGATACATTCCTTGATTTGCAAATTTGATGAGCATGACACATGCCTTGATTTGCAAATTCCACCTACATTAAGCTTGAAGTTCAATCTTTTATGACACGAACATTGATTTTGTAAATTTTATGGTCTTTTGAACACCTCTAATGATGAATATGTTGATTAAGGTTGGTTGTCATTGATGTCAACCCTTGAAGAAATCCTTGTAGCACAAGGTTTGGGTAATGGACCCAAGTTTGTTTGATGTAAATATGACTCATTATTGTCTTGTCATGGTTGATAAGAAGTAAAAATGGATGAACTCCAAAGTAGTCCCCTTATGGTGAAAGCCATCACGAGAAGACGCTTTGTAGAGTGAGAGAACCCATACTTATTTGAGGAATAATGAGATGAAGGACAGTGAAAACTATCCTAGATGGATAGTGCTTGTCATGTCGTTTCCGGTGGTATGTGGAACGTCACATAACTCCTCACGGTTAGAAAGTTATGACCATAAGAAGTTGGAGAACCCCTCATAAGTCTTATAGAAGCCCCCAAGGGTCAAAGTGCTTTGCAAAAGAAATTATTTTAAATGAAGAAGCCCTAAAATAAGGAAAGTGTAAGGCTACATGAAGATATAAATAAGAGGCAAATCTCACTCATTATAGACACACTTGTACATATTGTATATCCATTTTCTTGTGTAAAGCTTCTTGTAAATACTTGTGGATACATCTGAAGTGACAAACGTCTAAGGTAGCACGAAGGGTTGACGGCGAAATTCTTGGAATTACAGCAAAACCCTATTTTTTGTGGTGTACGTGGGTTGTCTATGTATAAGGTGTGTACATTCTGAGTTATATGTGGGTTGGGTTGTCTGTGTACAAGTTGCGTACATGATGAGTTATACGCGGGTTGTCTGTGTACAAGGTGCGTACATGTTGCGTTATATGCAGGCTGGCAGTGTATTAGGGTGCGTACATGTTGGTAAATCCATGGAAACTTGAAGAGATGCAGATGCAGAGGTTCTAGATTATGAGATCAATCTTCCAGGAAGGTCTAAAGTCCTCAGATATATCAGATCCATCCATTGGTTCAAAAGGTATGTCTTATTTCTATGAATAGTTGGATTTTGATGTATGCATGAGGAATGGCAATGGAGATTTGAGGATTCTCCCTAGAGAGACTAGTGGCTTCATGGGATCTTCTGCACAAGTCAGATCTACATAAATACAGTGCTGGCATATTCATCATCGATACCTCTTGTGAGGCACATCTTGTATTTCTTGGCATATGACTAAGGGTTTTGATGGTACATGGTTGAGAGCTTGTATTTGTGTAGTAGTTGATGTATTGAGAGATTGAATATCAGAAAGGGGTTGATGACTAAGATCATGCGAGGGATATTATACTTGTTCATGATTACACATACCTATATGACACATGACTAGAGAGAGACATATTTGCCTTGAGTAAAGGTTATATATGAGGATGCATGCACAGGGTACAGTTACAATCTGGATACAGTGACAGGTTATAGATCTATGTGAAAGAAGTTACAGAGGATCAAAAGTTTTCAAGAAAAAGGAAACCCTAGTTTTCATAAGGCATACGCAGGTTGCATAACAGTTTGGTAGCATACATACATAGGCTTCATAACTTATAGGGCGCGTACATATGCAGGCTGCAGCACTACAGGTCGCGTATCTATTGTATTTTTTTAGATACATGTTCAGTTCAGTTACAGTTTGATTACAGGACAGTTGTACAAGTTGGATACAGGTCAGTGGTACAAGTTGATACAGTTGTATAGCAGTATATCTCACAGTGACAGGTTGACAGTGGTTCCATCATTATGCTTATACTTCAGGGCGGTTGGACGGGGCAAGGACAAGTGGTTGTAGCCATCTTTCGGTTGTAGTCGGAGAACACAGGGGGTTGTAGCCTCCTTCTGGTTGTAACCATAGAATTGGGGAGTTGGAGCTTCCCTCAGGTTGTAGCCTGAGAAACTAGGGGGTTGGAGCCTCCTTCCAGTTGCAGCTGGAAAACAAAGGAAGTTGGTGCTTCCAATGAATGTAATTCTTCAAGACATATAAGAAAAAACATTCCGTGGTTTTCTCCCGATTTGGGTTTCCACGTAAAACACTGGTGTACTGTGTATGTGTGTGATTGTTCATTTCCTATTGCTCATTATTGGATAATAATTCTACATTGATATAACACTTGGATTATTTGGAGAAAAAATATTATACTTACACTATTATTGATTCACCCCCCTTCTCAGTAATCCAACAATTGGTATCAAAGCAAGTTCCTTCAGAAATCAGTTTAACCACTGAAAGGTAGATCATGGAAAGTACCAACTTGTATAAAAATGGAATACCACAGTTTGATGGACAGAAGTATGATTTTTTGAGCATAAGGATGAAGACATATATACAAGCACAGGGATTTCAAGTTTGGCAATCAATTGTAGATGGATACACAGCACCATCAGTTCCACCAACAAATGACAAAGCAATGAAACTCGGTGAGAATAATTTGAAAGCTACAAATGCACTTTTGAATGGTCTCAGTGATACGATATTCACCAAAGTTGCACATTGTAAATCCGCTAAAGAGATTTGGGACAAGCTTCGAAATATTTATGAAGGAGATACAAAAGTCAAAGCCGCAAAGCTTCAAACTTACAGAGGTCAGTTCGAACAACTAAAAATGAAGGAAGATGAGAATATTACAGCCTACTTCTTACGAGACGATGAAACAGTGAATGCAATCATAGGATTGGGAGAAGAAATCGAAGAATCTGTAATTGTTCAAAATGTACCAAGATCTCTTCCTATGAGATTCAACCCTAAGATATCAGCATTAGAAGAAAGACCAGATCTAAACTCAATAAGCATGGACGAACTGCATGGAATCTTCACATCATATGAAATGAAAACTGAACAGGAAAATCCAGATGTAAAAGAAGAAGCCTTCAAAGCATCCAAAAGATCAAAGCAAAAGAAGAAGGAACAAGAAGAATATAGCAGTAGCAACGACGTCTCAAAAGATAATGAAGAAGTGGCCAACTTCGTCAAAAGATTGAACAAGGGAACCAACGGTAGGTATAGAGGTAAGCTTCCTTTAATTTGTTTTAATTGTGATGGTATTGGTCATTTTTCTAACAAATGTTCTCATAAGAAAAAGAGAAATGATGAAGGTTACTCAAAAGGCAAACACACATATAAAGGCAAAAGAACTACAAAGAAAGATTTCAAGAAAAGCTTATGCATCAAAGAAGACATCTCATCATCAGATGAAGATGAAATCAGTGACAGTGAGACAGAAAGAGTTCTATTCATGGCAGTAAAAGATTCTGACAAAGAAGACTCTGAAGAAGAATATGAAGAAGTTGAAGAAGGATATGAAGAAGTAGAAGACAAAATTGAAGAGGCAGAAGTTGACTATCGAGAAGAATTAATGTGTGCCATAGAAGTTATCAGAAAAGAAAAGAAGAAAAACAAGAAACTACAAGCAGAACTAGACAAGAAAAAGGACACTCGAGAACTAGAACAAATGATCACAAAATTGAAGTTTCAAATAGAAGAAGATAAAATAATTGAAGAAGCACTCAAAAAACAACTAGAAGAAAAGGACAAGATCATTGGAAACTTGGAAGCAGAGATCGTCACAGTAAGAAAGGATATTCAAAAGAAAAATATGAAGAACGGCTCAAAAGTTCTGGATGACATTATCAGCAGTCAAAAATCTCATCTTGACAAGTCTGGACTTGGATACAATCAAACAGAAAAGGGATGAAGCTTCAAAACAACAGAGTAAGAAACAAATCCAAAAAGCTATGCAGAAACAATCAAAGGGGATAAGAAGATTACAGGGACACTCCTCCACCGAGAAGATTCAGATTTCAGAATCAACAACAGACAGATAGGCCTCAAGAAGAAGAAGGATTCATAAGAGCACCTCCTTTCAGAAAATTTTCAACTCCCAGGTATCAAACTATATTTTTTGGTTTATGTTATGCATGTAATCATTTTGGACATAAATTTGTGAATTGCAGAGCTAACAATAGGAACAATAACAACTTTGAGAGTCATACACAAAGGGGTTATTCAAGAAGACCTAGTGAAACACAAAGAAGAAGTAACAACAGGTTTGAATCTTTGAGCATTGAAGTGGAATGTTACAAATGTAACAATTTTGGACACATGGCCAAAGATTGCAGAATGACAGTCCCTCCTAAAGAACCTTAATAGAACAACAACTGTCATAGACAAGAACCTTAGAAAACGACATGGATAAGAAAGCAAGATCAAAATAGCAATGAAGAATGCACAGACGCTCTACAAGCTAAGAAAAATAAACACAGTTGGTATGTTGACAATGGGTGTTCAAAACACATGACAAGTGATAGAGACAAATTTCTTACATTGCGAAAGGAAAGAAATGGATCAGTCTCCTTCGGAAATGATAATTCAGCCAAAATCATTGAAGAAGGCACAATCTGAATTGGGAACAAGAATGAAAAGGCACGAAATGTTCCACTGGTAGAAGATATGAAACATAATCTTCTAAGTGTGAGTCAAATGTGTGACCAAGGTCATAAAGTTACTTTTGATTCACAAAAGTGTGAGATAAGAAGAGAAGGTTCAAGGAAATTGGTCGGTACAGCTGCTAAAACTTCAAACAACATATATGTGTTAAGTGAAATTGGAAATAAAAAGTGTTGTCTAGGAAAGGAAGACGAAAGTTGGCTATGGCACAAAAGAATGGGTCACATGCATTTTGATAACCTTGTCAAAGTCAACAAAAGAGAAGCAGCCATAGAAATGCCCCAGATCATGAAACCAACCAACACTTTATGTAAGCATTGTCAACAAGGAAAGCAAACAAAGACCAGGTTCAAATAAAAGGAATATTCAACAACAAGGCCACTGGAAATTGTGCATATTGATCTAGTTGGACCAACTACAACAAAGGGATTAAAAGGTTAGAGATACTTTCTATTATTAGTTGATGATTATACAAGAATGACTGCAGTTTGCTTTCTCAAGAACAAGTCAAAAGCTTTTGAAAACTTCAAGATCTACAAGGAAATGGTTGAAAATGAGATGGATTCAAGAATCAAATGCTTGAGATCTGATAATGGAGGAGAGTTCACTTCAAAGGAATTTATGGACTACTGCAGCAGTCATGGAATAAAAAGGCAATTCTTCGTTGCTAGGACACCTCAACAGAATGGAGTTGTTGAAAGAAAGAACAGGACAGTACAGGAAATGGCTCGAACAATGTTAATGGATTCCAAATTGACAGATATATTTTGGACACAGGCAATGCATACAGAAGTTCACATTCAAAACAGAGTAATGCTCAGAAACAACATTGATAAAACTCCCTACGAGCTATGGAAAGGAAGACCAACAAATGTGAAGCACTTCAGAGTTTTTGGAAGCAAATGCTACATAAAAAGAGAAGACGGTAGAATGGGAAAGTTTGATTCTCATGTGGACAAAGTAGTACTTGTTGGTTACTCAAGTACAAGGAAAGCATACAAGTGTTACAATCTAAGATTGAACAAAGTTGTGGAAAGCATCAACGTAACAATTGATGAAACAGGCAGACCAGAATCAAAGGAAGAAGAAAAAAAATCAATGGAAC
>ML811640.1:184079-195921 GCA_009831015.1 Picea engelmannii | reverse complement strand
GTCAGATCTTTGCTTGTGCTTCTACATCTTGAATATATTGTGATCTCCATGTGTTGATGAATCTTGTATGCACTTAATAACTCAATAAATTAGTAGTAGTTAGTGATTCCAAGAAAGAATTTGGCTTGGGATCATTACACCCTTCCCCTCGGTGTGAGACTATGGCCTAGTGGGGACACCTAGACCACTAAGTCTTCGAAACCTCTTCATCAAGAGGTGGGGGACATTACAGGTGTATGCGAGCTGTCTGTGTACAAGGTGCGTACATTCTGAGTTATACGTAGGCTATCTATGTACAAGCTACGTACATGCTGAGTTATACGCGGGTTGTCTGTGTACAAGGTGTGTATATGTTGAGTTATACGTGGGATGGCAGTGTATTAGGGTGCGTACATGTTGGTAAATCCATGGAAACTTGAAGAGATGAAGATGCAGAGGTTCTAGATTATGAGATCAAGCTCCCAGGAAGGTCTAAAGTGCTTAGATACTTCAGATCCATCCATTGGTTCAAAAGGTATGTCTTATTTCTATGAATAGTTGGATTTTGATGTATGCAAGAGGAATGACAATGGATATTTGAGGATTCTCCCTAGAGAGACTAGTGGTTTCATGGGATCTTCTGCACAAGTCATATCTACATAAATACAGTGTTGGTATATTCATCATTGATACTTCTTGTGAGGCACATCTTGTATTTCTTGGCATATGGCTAAGGGTTTTTATGGTACATGGTTGAGAGCTTGTATTTGTGTAGTAGTTGATGTATTGAGAGACTGAATATCAGAAAGGGGTTGATGACTAAGATCATGTGAGGGATATTATACTTGTTCATGATTACACATACCTATATAACACATGACTAGAAAGAGACATACTTGCCTTGAGTAAAGGTTATATATGAGGATGCATGCACAAGGTACAGTTACAGTCTGGATACAGTGACAAGTTACAGATCTATGTGAAAGAAGTTACAAAGGATCAAAAGTTTTTAAGAAAAAGGAAACCCTAGTTTTCAGAAGGCACACACAGGTTGCATAACAATTTGGTAGCATACATACGCAGGTTGTATAAAAGTTTGGTAGCGTACATATGTAGGCCGCATAACTTATAGGGCACATACATACACGAGTTGCAACACTACAAGTCGCGTGTCTGTTGTATTTTTGTAGATACATGTTCAGTTCAGGTACAGTTTGATTACAGGGCAGTTGTATAGATTGGATACAGGTTAGTGGTACAGGTTGATACAGTTGTACAACAATATATCTCACAGTGACAGGTCGACAGTGGTTCCATCATTCTACTTATACGTCAGGGTGGTTGGATGGGGCAAGGACAGGTGGTTGTAGCCAAAGAATTGGGGAGTTGGAGCTTCCCTTAGGTTGTAGCCTGAGAAACTAGGGGGTTGGAGCCTCCTTCCAGTTGCAACTAGAAAACAAAGGAAGTTGGTGCTTCCAATGAATGTAATTCTTCAAGACATATAAGAAAAGCATTCTGTGGTTTTCTCCCAATTTGGGTTTCCACGTAAAACACTGGTGTACTGTGTATGTGTGATTGTTCATTTCCTATTGCTCATTATTGGATAATAATTCTACATTTATACAACACTTGGATTATTTGGAGAAAAATGATTATAATTATGCTATTACTGATTCACCCCCCCTCTCAGTAATCCAACTGAATACAGGTGACTTAGGAATCCTTAGGAATGGACAAGGGATTCATCCAACAACGTTCGAAATATTTACACTTTAAATTTTATTGTAGAGCATGAAGAGATAGAGTTAAATCTAAGTAGCAAGGTACAAGTGACTTTTTAAAATATGGTACATGCCATTAATAGTGGTTGTTTCGACATGTGCTTATTTAGTTTATCTTTAAAATATTAATGAATTTGTTTTTTTAGTTTATCTTTACAATTTTTTTTTTAAGAAAGTGAAGATTATAATAATATAAGGGTGTTGTGCTTGAGCAAACAACGAAATGCAAAGTCTTTACAACATTCAACTCAAGGCCAGAATATTTGCCTATTGTTATCAGAGTTACATATACATACATCCTCCTATTAAGATTCCACATATAATGTCTACTAAATTCTTTGATATGCAGGCCAAGCAAAAAAATTACCCTAAAAAAACATTTATTGTTGCATAGATTCATTGTCTTGTATATCTTGTTCTCCATTGGGGCTGGCTCACGTACCCCCATTTCTTTGTTTGCAACACCTCCTTAGTGAGACACGTTGGAACCATGATTGATAGAAATTGAGAAAGAGCATTGTGGGTAAACCAGGGACCTTAAGTGTTGGCATTCTATCTCTAGGTTGTCAATTCATTGAGCTTGAGTCCTAACCATATTTGATAAATTTTCCTTTGTGTGTTCTACATCCTTCAATTTTTTTTAAACCTATAGAAGAACCTCTATGTTTGCTTCTTCCATTTCCTCGAGTCTATGGAGAATACACTTAATTTCACTCCATGAGGGATCCATTCCTACCCTATACAAACAACCAAAGCTTCCACACTTCTAGAAAGCAACCCCAATTCGCGTTTTAACAAAACCAGAGTAAAAAGGGGATCCTCAACCATTACAACCAAAATGTTGAGAGCATATAAACTAACACAAACATATATGAAGGAACAAAACTTGGAGACCAGGATGTGCCTGGTCAATGACAGAATTGAATCCAACATCGAACGCTTAATCGTGCCAACAGGAACCCACCTCCCACAATGAACAATTGTTGTCACCATAGCACAATCCCACAAAACAAAGTGATGACGTATGAAACCTCCAAAACAAAGAATGTGGTTCATGCCCCAACTCACTGCGAATAAGAATCCCCCTTCGCACTAAATAAACTAAATGTAAGCATTCTGATCCAGGTGGATATCGGTGGCCACCCACCTTCTCCAACTGGCTCAAAACAGATTTCTGGCAATTTTGGTAATTTACTATTTTTAGCAGTTTTCCGGGTCATGAACTTCTGGAGTTGTTTTGAGGCCCTAAACGACGTTTTTTTGGAAAACAGGGAGCAACATGGAATTTCCTTCGATGATGTTCGCACCCAAAGTTGTAGTCATTGGATAGATCTTTCTAACGAGGTATTGAGTGCATCAAATGGAGATCGTATGCAAAAGTTACGACCCCATGAAGTTGATGTACTGACTTACCCAAACGGGGCCCACATGACTTTTGGCGCTTCATCTCCTAGGGTTAGGTTTTTGGATGTCTAGAGTTTTTGAAATTCCTGTTTATTGTAAAAAGGCCTTTAGAGCCTCATTGTAACCATCTTCTTGCGAATGAGTGCAGCCGTCACATCTCTTCTGAGTGATAAGCCACCACCATTCTAGCAAGCTTGTTTTCCGTTTCATTTTACAGTTTCAACTTATTTTCTTATTAAATAGAAAACCAGTTTTACTGTATCTTTGTTATCATGTGTTAAGCATCTGTTAATAATCTGTAGTCATTTCGTTCTACTCATAAAATACGGATCACATTCAGTTCGAGTGCCTTGGAAAGAGAAATCCACCTGAGCGCGCCAACACCCAAACCTCTTCCTCGCCACTTATCCCATAACATTAATCAAGCATGGAAATCATGGTATGGGGAGCGACCCCATAACTCCATTTGACACAAACAACCTCGCATTAAGCTTCACTCCTAAATTGGCCATTTGGTCGGCAATGAGATTAAGTTCTCATTTGATATGGAGGATAGGCAACTCCTCAAATTCGTCCAAAAGAGAGATGGAATAAACCAAAATATTTTCGAGGAGATTGTTCTTGATATCTGATCCTTTAATAATGGCACTGGTCACTGACATAGAATCACCAAGAACAAGGAACTTGGAAATCCCCCTTTCCTTCAATATTTTGATTCCTTCCCATAGCGCATAGGCCTCTGTGATGTTGTTAGAGACCTTACCCAATCCTCATGCATAGGAAACTAATGGATTCCCTCCAGGATCAACGAGATTCCCACCTACCCCTGCATCCCCCGAGTTTAACTTTACAATATTAAGATAGTTAATTTTTTATTTTTTTTATAATGTTTTAGGTATGTTCATTATGATGGTATTCAAAATAAGTGTGTGTGTATCGATTTATTGATTTATTTATATCTAACACCTTGTAAATTGCTATACTTCTAAAAAAATTAAGTACTTGGTTAGGAAGTTGATTATTTCATTTTTGTAGTGTTGAAATGTAATTATTATCTTTCACGATGTGCATTATTTTAACCTTTCCATTTCCTTAGCTTGCTCTATTAAATTTATCTTAAATCATGTCTATAGAAGGGAATTCATGTTCCTTTTGTTTTCAATTTTTTTTAATGGCTTTCCTATAGGTCACCATACTTTTGTCTCCATGATTCTGGAATTCTCCTTTTGTTTTCCTACATCTTGTCATCTTCATCTCATTCATAGGTTTCAATGGTTACCCATAAAAACAATATAGAACCTAATAAGCAAGTGTAAGGACACTCATCAAGTAACACAAGGCACAATAGAAATTCATAATATTACTTAATTAGGGTTGTTGGATGATGAAGATGCCACCAACAATATTGAGGAAAACCCTACTCTTGTAGTTATTGTAGATTGTAATGTTTTGGTGATGAGAAGAAGCAATTGTTCTAGATTCTCGATCAGACTTCAATTTAGATGTTTTTGTTGGTATTTCTTGTGCAATATCTTCTCTCTTAGATTCTCATGTGTTTGTGGAAACAATGGTTTAGAGTCTCCCACATGGATCCCCATTCTTAAAGAAAATAATATACCTAAGCTAAGTTATAGTGAATATGTCTCTTTTTCTTTCTTCTAACAAGGACTCACTACTTTGCAACTCTTCCTTGTTTCTATGTAATGGCATTTGAAAAATTAAGATGTTTCGTGAAGCATTCATAACTTATTATGACCAACAAATCGAGTAATAATGAAATTCAAAATGTTTAATTTTGAATATGAATCCTTAATCAAGATATCAAATCACGTTCTTTATTAAAGTGTTCTCATCATTCGTATGAGTGAGAATGGTATTCGTGAATATGTATAATATAAATAATATGAGCTAATATTATTGAATATGTGTAATATAAATAATATGAGCTAATATTATTGAATATGCGTAATATAAATAATATAAACTAATATAAATAATTAATATTAGCCGAAAAAAAGGTTATGTGTAATATAAATAAGTAATATTAGACGAAACAGAGGTTAAAAGACAATCAATACAACCAACTCTCAATCTGAAATCGAAACCACTTCCAGGGCTATCAGCAATGGCGAAAAGATGATGCCCAAAACAACCATACTACTGACCACCAACAAAACCTCTGCCAAAAAGGGCATAAACCAAGAGAAAGGAAAATTATGTAAAAGAAAAACTCGAAATGTCAAAGTTTTGGAACCTGGGATGGCCTGAACCTGGGAGAAAGAACCAAAAATCCAAAGGTGGCCTGGACATAAGCCGATGTAGAACTAGAACTGAACAATATGAGCTCCAATGGTAGTAAACCATGAACATTTTGGAACGAAACCACAACATACATCTATCCCAATCTCCACAAAGCTTCATAGCTAAGGCCATAGCACAATCAAAACCAGCCTCACACATACCCAAGTGAATGCAATTTACTTCGCACATTTGCAAACGAATGCTCTTGCCTGCTCCTTTATATCGCAAGTGTGTAAACCTCATGATCACATGACCAAAGTACCCATCACCTTACCACATGTCCTTCCCCATTAATGAAATTATCAAGTGGGTTATGGGATAGGAAAACACCTTCTTACCCATTTACTATAGCTTCACCTTCATCAATATGTGTACCCTCTTTATCCCATCGGTCAACATTGGACTTGAGATTTCATTTGATGTGGGATAAGCAATGTTCACTGAAACCTGAGAGGGGGACAAGGGAGCAAGAAATGACGCTAACAAAAACATCACTCCCTACCAAATTTATTTTGATCATTGCTTTGATTACCAACATAGAATCACCTAATATACAAAGCTTGTGGATTCCCATTTCCTTTGTGATTATGAGACCTTCCCATAATGCATATGCTTCAATGATGTTATTCGTGACATTGCCTAGTCCCCAAGCATAATGAAATGATAAATTTTCTTTGGGATCACAAATAATCCCCCCCTGCACATGCCACCCCTAGGTTGTTCTTAGAGGCTCCATCGAAGAAGAGAAATGGTTTTTTGTAATGAGAGTCATTCCTTAAATTCTTGCTCAAATTTTCTGATCACCCATTTAGGTAAAGAGAGGCCCAATCTTTTGAGCGAGGATAGGTTGTCTCTCAACTTGCAGCTACTCACCCATTCTTTTTCACAATCATTAAGAGTTCGGTCTTGCCCGAATAGGAAATATTGCACGTGACTCATAAGAAGGGAAAGGGATCTAGTTGCAGATTGTCTAGGCTACATCAACTCATCATTAAAGAGTCTTTTGTTTCATCAAAGCCAAAGACTCCAACATAGGTATTTTGGGAGGGCTTCCCATATTCGCCTGAAAAGAATTTTATGCCTAAAACTTCCTCTGTACTTTTTCCACCACTATGAAAAGAATTCATCACACAATATTGCATGTGATTAATAAGTAGGTAAAGGGGTCTCGCTGCAGATTGTCTAGGGCGCATCAACTCATCATTGAAGAGTCTTTTCTTTCATAAAATCCAAAGACGCCAACATGGGTATTTTGGTAGGGCTTCCCATATTCGCCTGAAAAGAGTTTTATGCATGAAACTTCCTCTATATTTCTTCCACCATTATGAAAAGAATTCATCACATGACCATGGCCAAACAAACCTGTGCAATAAACCAACAAGAGATAGAGACCATACCTACTTGGAAAAGTTGCAATCCACAAATAAATGTTGTATTGATTCCTCATTAGCAAGACATAGCACACATCAAGATAGTGTAGCAATTCAAATTTTTTTAGATTCTTTCCAGTAAGGCTTTTCCTGTGTGCAAGCAACTAGAAAAAGATATTTATTTTAGGTAACCCGTCATTATGCCAGATGGTCTTCCATTTTCCTAATTGTATAATGTGAATCACCCCACCCTCAGGAGACAACAGGAGATCTATGCCAAGGAGTGCAACTATGAAGGGAAGAAATAAGGGATTGATATAATGGGGTCATAGGGGTAGTGGGGGGGGGGAGTGATACCCACTGCAACCAAATCCTTGAATTTGCATTCCACAAAGATATATCAAAAAGCGTATTGAATCCATGTTCGGACATACAGACTTGTAAAGGAGCCAAATCCACCCATGAAGAAAGACACTCTCTGCCCATTATTTTATCTGTCCACAGATTGATGTACCTTCCATTCCTATGTATCCATGACAACTTCTTGCATAAGGTGGGAATGGTTGCGAGAAGTAGTTTGAAAATGGGTGATCATTTATCCACTTTGGGTGGGTTTTCTAAACATCTATGTCTAGAACTTGTGAAGTACTTTTTAAAAAGGGCACTCTTCCACCAAGTTGATTTCCCTATAATAATTATCCACAACAATTTTTCTCTCATTGCAATATTCATTACTCCAGGTTCTCGAATACCCAATCCACCCCTATCCTATGGATAAATTACTTGTTGCCAGTTGACAAGGTGGAACTTTTTTGGGTTTGATTTCCCACCTTGCCAGAGAAACCTTCTTATCTTCAGGGTGACCTGGTTGACTATACCACGCAAAGCCAATAAAGTAGAAAATTGGAATAAGGGTAAGGTTGCAAGGAATACTTTGATGAGTGTGACTCTTTTAGTAGGATTCAACCACTAGGTTCCCCATTGAATAAATTTCAAATTTATTTTTTCCGTAAGTTGCGCCCAATCTTGAGATGTGGAGGTTTTCAAGGAGATAGGGATTCCAAGATATCGAAAGGAAGACAATTTATCCGCTAATGAGCATTGAAAAACTCTAGATATTGTATGCAATACCCAAATCTAAGAATTGTAGCTCATGATCTAACATTTCCTATGATTGACAACTCCCCTAGAGGCATCGAGAAAAGAATCTAAAACCTGTTTAAATCTGACAACAATGGTCACATATTTGCCTCCCAACAAGAGGGTGTTGTTTGCAAATTGAGAATAGTTCATATTTTTAACTCCACGTGCTATCTGTAATCCTGGCAAGTTCCTAACAAATCTTTTGTGCTCAAGTTTCCTACTCAAATTTTCAGCCATAAGAATGGAAAGTAAGGGGGAGAGCGAGCAACCTTGATGAACTCCTTGGTTGATTTGGAAAAATTCAGATGGCCTCCCATTCACAAGCGGGGCGATCTAGGGTCCACTGATGCAATAAGCCACCCATTTTATAAATATGGAGTTGAATCCAAATCATTCTAGAACCTGAAAAAGGAAACAATGTCTGACATGATCAAAAGCATTAGCCACATCTAATTCAATAACCATTCCTTTAGCTTTATTCTTGAAACTTGTATGGATAGCTTCCTGAACCAACACAATGTTGTCCATAATTTGTCTTTGTTGCATGAAACCTCCTTGGTTAGGGGAGATGGTTTTGGGAAGGATTCTTTTAAGCTCGGAGGGCATGATTTTGGTAAGAATTTTATAGGAAGAGTTGGACAAAGACACGGGCCTAAATATTGAGAAAGAGGTGGGGTTGGCTTCTTTAGGAAGCAAGGCTAAAAGGGAGGAATTGGTGTTGCCTCCTAATATCAAGGATTGTTGGGAATAGAGAAGCACATGCTTAAGATCATACTTGATAATATCCCAAAAATGCATATAAAAGGAGATGAATAAGCCATCGACCTAGAAGCTTTATTCGACCCCAAGATCCAAATTGCTGCAAAGATTTCTAACTTAGATGTAGGTTGAATAAGGGATAAATTCTCTTCCTTGGTAATTATAGCATGAATACGTTCAAGCATGGATTCCACATTGAGAGGGTTTGCTTTTTCCGATTAAGAGTACAAATCAACAAAATAAGATTTGGTAGTTGCCTTAATGCCTTCAAAATCAGTTGCATTTGAACCATATTCTAGAGCGATAGATGAGACATTGTTCCTAGATTGTCGGACCTTAGCTTGATTTTGAAAGAATCTTGTATTCTTCTCACCAACCTTGAGCCAAAGACTACGATATTTTAACTACCATAACTCTTCCTCATTTCTCAGAGCTCTTTGATATTGAGTTTGGAGTTCTATTTATCTTAATTGTACTTGGACAAATATTTCTTTGTCTTCAAGGTCTTTCTGAAATTTTTCTAACAACATTTAATTGCTTCTTTCTCCTTAGCATGGAGATTGTAGGATGTTTTGGCCCAGAGTTTTAGAGCTTGTATGACTAAAATGAGTTGTTTCTCCCAAATATAAACGGGGGTGCCAGGTATCTAGGTATGCCAAGTTGCTTCAACCAAAGCATCAAATTCTTGGTTATTGAGCCATAAAGGATTAAAATGGAAGGGAAAAGGTCCATAATCGAGTAAGTCTTGGATTTGTAGAGAGATAGGTTTATGATCATAAATAATAAAAGGAAGAATGAAGGATTTTGTAGCTGATTTTTGGCATAGAAAATTGTTATGGACCATGAAGCAATCTAAACTGGTAACAATATGGTTTGGACCTGTATGCATATTAGACCAGGTAAACTTCCCCCTATGGGATTTGACATCAATCAAATCCCACCCTTCAATTAACTCCTCCATTTTTTTGCGAAAGGTATCCCTCCCAAAAATCCCTCCTCTTTTTTATACATTGTTTCTAATGAAATTAAAGTCACCAGCCATGATACAGTCCATAGAGAACTCAATATATTTTAAATTGAGGATAGATCTCCAAGATATTGATTTTTCCACTAGATTTATCAACATATGTACATTGATAACCACAAGTGTTTTATTATTATGCTTGGATATAAATTTAGTAAGGATCTAATGCGCATATTTGAAAGAAAAGTCCAAACATGCCTCTTTATTGTTCTAGAGTGTACAAAGAACACCAGAGTCTCCAAATGAGTCCTCAACAATGACATCGTGTTCATGCCATAAATTTTTCCTGAACTTGACAACTTCTATGATCGCATTAAGTCTTTAGCAGCATAAACCTTGGGGTTGTTGCCTAAACCCATGCAATTCTAGGAGACCAAATTAATCATTTAGAATGGTTTGGATGGGAAACCCCTTTAGATGCAATATTTCCTCCAATATTTTTATTCGACTTAGATCCTCCTATCATCTTAGGAATTGTTTGTTGCGAGCCCAACATAATGTCTTTGTTGGCTCGTTCTTCTCATACTATTTGGGTTGCTTTTCTTCCAGATCTTCTAGGAACATTTTCCTTTGAATCTCTATCTTTTGGTTCCTTGTCACCTATAATTTCATTCTCTGAATTATATCTTGCCTCTAAAAAGGCCATTTCTATATCTTTGAAGAACTCCAATTCTTCTTCTCTTGGTTCAATTAGAGATATAACTTCTTTGACTAGAACATAAAAGATAAACTATTTATATTCTCATTGTTTTATTGGCATTTCAACTCTATTTGAAGGAGGCCCATTGTTTAGTTGGACTGAAAGGAGGTTGTCGATTGGTCGAACCATAACCGAGAATGACACGGTTGGAATCTTCATTACTATCCTCCAGATTGGATAATAATACAAAGCTATTATTTTTTGAGGTAACCATAGCACGTCGAGGAATTTTGGGGGTTTTGAGTGGGGGTTTAGACCCGTCATGTGAAGGAATTGCAAAGGAATCAGAAGGGGGCAGAGCCCTATTACCACTAGAACTGAATTTTCTCGAAATCGCCTTCCATTGTTCTGCATTGTTCTCACTAGAAGGAGAGGAATTTTTTTCCTTCTTGCAATTTTTGGCAAAGTTCCCATATTCGTGGAAAATTTTGCACTTGAAAGGAAGTTGTTCATAGTCAAGTTTTTACACATGTTTCTAGTTGTCCAGAGAAATGAGCATTGCTTCTGAAATCCCCTTCTCAAGATCGACTTCAACACAAATCCTCACATAAGAGAATATTTTTGCCTTTGGCTCAACTCGATCAATATCCCTTCCAATAAAATTCCCGTTATAACGAAGAGCATCATCGGTCCAACAATGGAGAGGGAAATGTGGAAGACGAACCCATGTCGAGACAACTAACAAAACATCATTTCCAACACTAAATTTAGGGGTCCATTTGTTAAGGTATATCCCTGTTTCCTCGAGAAAATATGGACCACTCTGAAAGATCAAATCTCGATCCTCCTTATGATCAAATAGGAAGGTGAAAAACCCTCTTCCGCAAAAAAAATGTGATTCAACGAGCATTTGATGAGAGGATTCTAATTTTTTCCAGCCATAGAGCTACCATCTTTAGGGAAAGACAAATACTTGTGAACTAACCAATAAATCCTTAATCTGCAAGATTTGTTGATTTCTTCCTAGCCAAAGAGGGTGGAAGTGAAACCTGTTAACTCCCAAAATAGCACCATCATTTTGGTTGGGTTTTACAGTGGATAGCATGGCTATTGATAGTTTCCTCAACTCATTGTTAAGTCTTTTAGCTGCAAAATTTTAGATTTTGGTTTGACTTAAAAATAATTTGGATTGTAAAGTCTTCTTTTTTCAAAATTGTCATTTTTTTACTTTCCACAGCTAACTCGTTTTCAAAGGTTCATTGTGCGCTGTGGAAAGTGCCCACTTTCAACAGCTAAGAAGATCGTTTCATCAGTTGGCGCGCTGTTGAAAGTGTCAAATCTTAAAAGGTTCTTAAAATTAGTTCTCGAGTGGCGTGCTGTCAAAGATACATGCTTTAAACAGCTAAGGAGGGGCTTACAAAGAGGCACGCTGAGGAAAGTC
>ML811640.1:166375-179510 GCA_009831015.1 Picea engelmannii | reverse complement strand
GAGAGCACTGGTTCATTTGTTTATCATCTTGACTGTCTGAATACCATGTTTGAATTGAGTTATCCCACTGATCAATCTACACAAAACACAAAAAACATTTTTACTTGAAGTTACCAAGCACCTTTGGTCTACAACCACAAAGGATTTCTTGGAGTGATAACAAAACCTTGGGCATCTCATCCAATTTTTTGACAAAATTTGAAGGTTGGATCTTTGAATTTTTAATAGAAGCCGCAACCATGGCCTAAAATCCAAGCACATATTCCTCTAGAGGAGGCTGTCACCCCCTCCAATTGCCATCGTCCATTGCTCATAGATCAAAACCTACATAACGTCCTATGGTTTTATATTGAATGATCTAGTTACTCAATCATTTCTAAAAATACTGTTGGAATAACACTCATCCACTGATTATCAAAAAAATGTCTTGGGTTCATGTGGCATTTCAACTTGTGCTTCGCCCAAGGAACCAATGCGTTTTTGTCTCCCTAGATTTTCTTTGACAAGGTTTTTTTGACAACTCCCGACTAGGCAAAAACCTAGTCATAATTTCCCCAGTGCCCTTTTCCCTTCTACTCCTCTGGTGTATTCTCCAAACCTTTTATAAAGATAAATAAAAAATTGGTCACAAAAGTAAGAGTATCCATCCACCTTCGCATTTAATTTCCTCATGCTTGTCGAGTTTTCTTCACTGGGTTTTATGTGGTCTTCTTATGACTAGAAAAACATGTTGACATTTTGTAGTCCCTTGAAAAGCGTGTCAAAGGTCCCGTGTATGAACAAATGCATATGGTCATAGGATCGTAGAAAAATAGTAAACACACAAATTGAAATGAGATATATGTAGTAAATCCATTGAAAGGGAAACATCCACAAAGCAAATGGGAAACACTCAATTATTCCTCTCAATTCTCTTCTTGCACAATGAGGACCCAAGACCTTTTTTTATAGAGCAAATGGTTTCATGCAAACTACATGCACACCACTCTTTTATTTCTAGTTCACTAATCCAATAACAAAGATTCTCAAAGTTAATATTACTTGAACTTGGGATCTATCCATGCAATGGATAATTACAAGTTATTTATTATACATAATTAATTTATTACATGTGCATAGATTAATCAAATAATGTGCACATAATTGTGCACCAACATGGGAATGAGGCATGGTTGAAATATGAAGAAGGTGATAATGGAGAAGTCTAGGGTTACCGCAAGCCTACAAACATAGCATTCAAGATTAAAAGTCATATGATCCAGATTTTATGAGCATAACGAAATGAATACAAATTATTAAAAGATGCTTAACACAAAATAACAGAGATATAATAAAACTGGTTTTCTATTCAATAAGGAAATAAGTTGAAACTGTAAAATGCAGCGGAAAACAAGTTTGTTGGAATGGTGGCGGCTTATCTTTGAGAAGAGATGTGACGACTACGCTCATTCACAAGAAGAATGGTTACAATGGGGCTATGAAGGCCTTTTACAATAAACAAGAATGTCAAAAACCCTAGACATCCAAAAACCTAACCCTAGGAGATGAAGCACCAAAAGTCATGTGGGCCCCGCTTGGGTAAGTTAGTACATCAACTTCCCGGGGTCGTAAATTTTGCATACGATCTCCATTTTAGGTGCATGATAGCTCATTGGAAAGGTCTCACTGAGAAGACCAATTTTCGATTGGCCCAGGTAAGTGCTTTCAACAAGCACCTAGGCCCCAAAACCCCAAAAAACGTCATTTAGGGCCTCAAAATGACCTCAGAAGTTTGGAACTTGAAAAACTGTCGAAAAACTACCAAGGTGGAAAACTATCTTTCGAGCCAGTGGAATAGGTG
This sequence comes from Picea engelmannii, assembly GCA_009831015.1. NCBI lineage: Eukaryota > Viridiplantae > Streptophyta > Pinopsida > Pinales > Pinaceae > Picea > Picea engelmannii. The sequence continues at coordinate 177,670 of ML811640.1, read as the reverse complement.
GGCCACCGATATCCACCTGGATTAATCCTCCCTCCTTAGGAATCAATGGTATCCATTGCGTTGAGTTCCCCCATCATATGAGGAATTTTTTGCTGAATTTGGCCTCGGGTGAGCCACTTGCCTTGGTGCAGGAGTTCGCCTGCTTTGACGACTCGATAAAGCTGGATCATTTGCTGTCGAGTGCCCTTGATCTGTGTGTCCACAATCCGATCACTAGATTCCTATTGCATGCAGTCAGGGTTGAGCTCTGTTGGTGTCAATTGCTCTGTTTTCTCTAAGGTGTCCAATAATGGTGGAAAATATGGCCGAAGGATAGCCACATTGAATACTGGATGCAAACAAAGGAACGGGGAATGTTGAGCTCAAAATCAATGTCACCCACAACCTTGGTGATGGTGTACGATCCATAACGGAGTGGGCGAAGCTTCCGATGGAGCCCTGTAAGGCGTTCTTTAAGCAAATGCGACCAAACTTTGTCACCCACCTAAAACTTATGTGGCACTCGATGTTGATCATGACGTTGTTTGTACTTGGCAGTAGACTTCTGTAAAATATCCTGAACCTGTTGGCAGATGTGTTGGATCTACTTAATGAACCAGGTGGCTTTCTCATCTTTTGGTGGAGTAGGGGATGAGCCGACCGAGGTGGTCGCTAGGCATGCTTGTCAATGAAGTGTTATCATGAAATTTGTCAATCAGATTTGATGATTTTTCTTTCTATCCTTAAACAAGTTTGCGATTTGTGTTTACAAGATATTTTAACATGCAGATCAATGAGATGTCTCATTGCATCATCAAACACAACTTCATGTCACTATGATACATCCAAATCTTCTTATTTATGTCTCCTATGCTAAACACCTAACATTTAACATGCACACATGCATGCTAGTATCCATTCTCCCATTTGCATCATTGATGTGCGAATGTGTTTGTCTCACATCTGTCACCAGTTGTGTTCTCATTGGATTTGCAATAACAATGACAATGTTGTGTTCTCATTGGATTTTCAATAACAATGGCAATCTCATGATAAGAAAATGTAAATACCTTCATTTTATGGGAATCAAGCAAGTTAGAACCACCTAAATCAAATCAAATCCATGATATATAATAATAAGGACATGATGCACTTAATGTGAGCAATGTGAAATGAAACAACTTGAGGGACAAACCAAACTCATGATGCAACTCAACGAAAAACCAATGAGTCTCCATTTATAAGTACATGGGTTATACATACCTTCATTTAGACACTTCATCCATTAACTCATAATCATAAATCAAGCATAAAAGGACAAAATCACATGAATGGTAGAGTATACTGATGAAGCTCATTTAATTTTTTTAGGGGGGTCCCTAAGTTTGGGGCTTGTTGAGGCCTCAACAACACCATACATATTAGAATAATGTAGCTATTTTTTATTTTGTGGCACAGGGGAGGAAAAATATTACTACTAAAGCATTGACGTTTAGAGGCCAACAAGGTTCCTCTAGATGTTTAGATGTCAAAATTACCATGAGGATAGTGCACATTTGTTCTTGTTCTTTGAGTTTGCAGTCCAAATATGGAGTCTTTGGAACATGTCAATAGGGGGTAGCTTTCAAAGGCCAATATCAATTGACATGTTGTTTTATGAATGAGGACTCGGTCCATGGAAATACCCTCCTCTCAAGGTCCTATACAATATGGTTCCATAGACTCTTATTTGGTTCCTTTGGAGAACTCAAAATCTTAGTTTTATCAATGAAAATAAGATGGTCCTGGACCATGTTTGGAAATAGATCAAGATATATCTAAAGGAGGTGGAAAATCCACTTCTTCAAAAATGATGTATAAAGGAAGAAGGAAAAAAGGTAATTGATATGCTTACTTTCCATAACTTATGTCTTTTTCATTTGAATCTTACCCCAAATCTTGTGGAAACTTGGCAAGATATTTGGTTGATTAGTATAATTTTAACTTCTATGGAGACGTAAAGGGTAATTTGGGTGTTATTAGGGTGGGATATTTCCAAAGAGATCATGAAGGCATAGTTAAATTAATATGATACATATATTTGAGGGAGGTTACAAATCAATAAGTAGAAGGAGTGTGCCACGAACCTACTAGTTTGGCATCTATTACATATAAATTTAACCCTATTACATATACACTTAAACCCATGTATATGTTAGGAAATAAAAATGTGAGAGAGTTAAAAATTTCAATAACATAGCATCACCACACATAAATCACATGATATTTACTCTGGGAAACCCTTATGAGCAAAACCAACCAAAAATATATCTATTATTTCCCTTGGCCAAATCCGACCAAGCTGGCCAATGTCCTGGCCCCGACCAAGTGAGACTTCACTGATCAACTCTTGACACATTGCAATGGAATATCACCATCCTTTTATAGGCTTTCATTACATGTAATGCACATGCTCAATACCACGAGTCACAATACCATGTGCCCAAAACCACCACTATTGAATTAACAACTTTAACTCTTTTACTGAGTCAAGTTTATTAACATTCCCCCCTTTAAACTTGATTTGGGGTTTCCCATGACCAAATCCGACCAAATCTCCCTCAAAGTCAGGGTATCTGGGAATCCCACAAGTTCCCCTTATCACCTAGGTCTACGTCTAGACTTTACAGGTGAAATTTCAAACCCGTAGTACACATGCTTAAGTAGGTCTTACAATCATATGCCCATTTGCATTCAAATCCATCAATTTTTTTTTCATTGTTGCTATCTCGACACTTATATCGCCATCCTCTTGCCTTGCCATTCCTCCAACTCTTAATGCTCACTTCTTGGTAGATATGCAACCAAGAAGCATATCCAACCACACCTGACATATCCATCAGTTAGATCCAAGCATCCAAGCTATATATCCTTCGCACACTTTGAGCCCAAATCCCGTGCTCTTCAAATCTCAGTGTTAAAGCCTACCTTGCTATGATACCAGTTGTTATGAAATAAAAATGCGAGAGAGTTAAAAATTCTAACAACATAGCAACAACACACAAAAATCGCATGATATTTACTTTGGAAAACCCTTATGGGAAAAACCAACCAAAAAATAGATCCTTTATTACCCTTGGCCAAATCCGGCCAAGCCAACAAATCTCTTGGCCCTAACCAAGTGAGCTTTCACCACTCAAATCTTGACACATTACAATGGAGTATCATCGACCTTTTATAGGCTTTCATTACATGTAATCCACATGCTCAATACCACGGGTCACCAATACCATGTGCCTGAAACCACCACTGTTTTCCTAACAACTTTGAATCTTTTACCGAGACAAATTTATCCTAACAATATACCCCCATTAGGGGCATAAAAACTCACTTCCTTCTAAAATATTTGTGTTTAAGAGTTTTACATATGATGAAAACAAGTAATAGGATTTCATTATTTTCCGACTCTCTTGTTGCTTCCGTTGATTATCCATCCATCCATATTCAATTATTTTCGGTGTTGAACCTTGGTAGTTTGTTGTCTCATAATTTATTTTTGTTTGATTACATGAATTGTTGTAACTTCTTAAATTTGTTGTGACTATTGGTCTTTGATAATATCCTATCACATAATGGTTCTTTGATGCCCTATTCCATGAATATTGATGAATATGCCATCTTCTTCATTGGTAATGTTGATGTTGATCTTCTTGTATTTATTTCCAACTTTCTTGGTAATTGTTAGAACAACAAGATCTTCCTAACTTTGGTGTTTATGAAGTTAGTTAGTGTCACTTTGGAGACAATTGAAGGTCGATTGGGAGTTCAACTAAGCAGTTGACTAGTAGATTAAAAAAACTAAAGGTCCAGTGGTGTGTAAGTCCAAGCATAAAACTAGATATTGAGTGTGCCTAAGGTGATCAAAGTGGACTAAGTCTTCCTCATTTTAAGGGATCTAGTTAAGGATTTTCACATATATAGATGATCACATGGATCAATCAAGTAAATAATCTATTGTTATTCATTCCATATATCAGGCTATGCTTACTTGTACTTCTGTGCTATAATAGTGTCTATTGATACCTCCTCCCTCTCTTGGAATTCATATTTAATCACTTCTGCAATTATGTGGTTCTTTAACATGGTATTAGAGGTAATGGTTTGAAATCTATCATGTTTTTCTACAAGGCGTTTTGGAGGTTATTGATTGTATATGTACTCTTGTTTGAGTCATTTCTCTGAAGTAGATTGACTTTAGTTTAGACTTGTAGATTTGATTGGGGTTTGTAGACTGATTATGAGTTCTAAGCAAGAGCTTATTTTTTTAATTGGCCTCAACTATGGCATATGGGCACAAGATATGGAAACACAATTAAAGAGTAAAGCTCTTTAGCAATTTGCAAACACTGCAGTTCCAAACCCTAAGAATAAATAAGACAAGTTCATTATTAATGGGAAGAAGGATGAGGATGTCAGATCCATGATGACCTATATTTTGAGGGAGATTCATTTTCACACAAGAGAGATCGACTGCGTGAATCAATTTTGGAAGAATTTGAAGACTTGATTTGGTAAGGTCATTGAAAGTCAGGTTATGTAGATTAAGAAAGAGTTGATATCCCTTAACCTTCTCTCCTTTGATAAGATTTAATACTATTTGGCTCAAGTGAAGGAGCTCAAGTGGATGTCGGGTGAATGTGGAAAGGATTTTCTGAAGGACAATAAGCTTGTAACATTGATCTTGATTGATTTAAAGACAGCTTATAAAGTTTTATGTTCAACAATATGTGTTATTTGGGCTTCCGGAAAAGAAGATAGTAGGGACTATACCTTTGATTCTTTCTCTGGTTTTCTATTTAGGGAAAAAAAAGTTTCTTAGTGAGGGTAAAGTTAAGAATAAACACCAACAAGACCATCTAATTAAGGGAAAAGGTAGAAAAAACTATAGAGAAACAGGTCATGGATGTAATCAAGAGAAAAATAAGGATGGTGTCGACCAAATTGACAAGGAGAAACATGATGTCAACAATGGATTTCCTGACTATTCGACTATGTCCTCTCATGGCGAACTTATTGTAAGAACTTCATCTACAAGGGATATTAGTCTTCCCTAGTGGGTGACTAAGAGAAGTTAAGTTGTTGGTGTTGATGCAGGCAATGTAAATGACTCAAGGAAGAATAGAGGACACAAACAACATGGTGACATTTCTTTAAAAACATGTGTGCTAGAGGCATGCCAACATGATACATATGTAGATGCAAGTGGTTGAATTTAATGGGAGAACATTATCACTGAAGAGTACAAATACTTGGAAAAATAAGACTAGGGAATTAGTTCCTCGACCCCAAGGAAAGAACACGGTTAAATGTTAATGGGTCTATATGTTAGCCTCTTACTCGTATACAATCATGAAGTCCTAGAACCACCTAATGTATTTCACATTTAAGGATATAGTTTTTATCCTATGTGTGTTTCTAGATTCCTATTTTGCCCCTTCCTACCTTATCTCTCGATGAGGTGTCGATGTGAGAACAATTGAGGTGGTTTCATTGTTGTTGATAGCCTCTTCATCTGCAATCTTCAATTTTACGTGATTTTGACAATCCTTATTTTCTTATTTTAATACCTTAACCTCATTATGTAGTGTTTTATTATGGTTTCTTATTATGTTGATTTCTTCATCCATTTTTTCAATTTTTCCTTTTAATCATTCATATCTTTCTTGCATTTTCTCATCTTACCTTACTTTTTGTTCTTAACCTCCTTAATGAGTGCTTCATTAAGGGAACACATCTTGGAAAACTCATCAATATTCTTCACAAGCTCTTATTTCTTCCTTCAATCCATCTTTTATTTTCGAATATCCTTTTCTTTTATTTCCTTTATCCATTTATTTATAAATTTTTCAAATTCTTCCCATATGGAGGGTTCAGTGTTTATATCAAGACTTCACCACAACTCCTTAGCTTCACTTTGAAACCAAATACTTAGAGGAAAAATATTTCCACAAGTTTCCTCTCCAAATTTTAACCATTCCATAAGATCAATCCCATCTTTATCTCCACTAAATAATGCATTTCCAATACCTATTGTTTTAGTACTTGGGTTCTGGTCAAAATCGCTAGATTCTAATTCCCCAAGGCTTTAATAATTTCCCAAATTGTTTAAAAAAACTTACCAATATATTATCCTTTATTTCTTATTTCCAATGGCATTTAAATTACCTCAATCATACCTTCCAATCAAAATTAGTGTCAATTTTAAGTTAACACGCATTTTAAGTTTTTATTTGGGTTTTACTCTACACACCAACTATATAATTGATTCTCTTTTCCATAGAGCAGGGCTCATTGACCTCCAACCTTCGGTCCTTTCTCCCACCTGGAGGAACAACAGAACAGGGGTTAATGGTATTGCCAAAAGACTTGACAGGTTCCTGTAGATTCAAAGTTGATAAATGATCGTCTTCACTTCAGGTCCTGGGTTGAGCCTTCTACAATCTCAGATCACCATCCGATTTGTCTCTCAATCGAAGGCCACAATGAGTTACAACAACTCCTTTTAAGTTCAATTGCTCGTGGATAGGTGATTAGAGTTTTAATATTTTTGTCAAAAAAACTTGGGCAGAAATGTTGGACTGGTCAAACACTTCGGCAATTCTACTGCTCATAGAGAAACTCAAATATCTAAAACAGAAAGTTATATTCTGGCAAGTAAAGAAACAACAGGCTATGAAGGCCGACCTGGTACAAGTGGAGGAACAGATAGCAACCCTTTTTCACATTAATCTGTCTCACATCTTCAATGCAGAGGATATAGACCTCCTACAGGAACTGACCCAAAAGAAAAATAAAATACTAGCACATGAAGAAGCTACATGGCGTCTCCGCAGCAGGGCGATATGGATTGAAAAGGGAGATAAGAATACAAGTTTTTTCCAAAAATATGCTTCATAGAGGTGCAACCACAATACTATTAGGGATCAGACAGATGATGATGGTAACACAACCATAACCGACTAGGAGTTACAGTCGATGGCTTTCCAACACTACAGAACACAATTCCAAGCTTCTCAGTCAGAAAATATAGACGTCCAGTATGAGGTTTTACAGACAGTTCCGCGCATCTTCACAGAGTCAGAAAACCATAATCTCAGGAAACCCATCACTCTCGAGGAGCTAAAAGACACTATTGACAAAATGCCCAAGGACAAAATCCCTGGTCCAGATGGATGGACCCAGGAATTTTTTAAACATTTTTTTGAGATTATGGGAATGGATATGCTTAACGCGGTTGAAGAATCTCGCCTCACAGGGAAGATTCCTGGAGCACTAAATGCTACATTCTTCACGCTAATTCCTAAATCTAGTAAACCTGTCAACTTTAATGATTTTCGACTCATTGCATTATGCAATTTCATTTACAAAGTCATCTCAAAAACCATAGCTAACCGCTTGAAAGACACTCTGGCAAAGTGTATCTCTTCGGAACAATTTGGGTTTCTAAAGGATCGACTCATTTTCGATGCAGTGGGTATAACCTAGGAAAGTCTACACTCAGCCAAAATAAAAAAACTGAACGCAGTCATCCTAAAACTTGATCTGAAAAGAGCTTATGACAGTGTAAGCTGGCAATATCTCTTTTTGTTACTGGACCAGATAGGACTGGACAGTTTAAATAAATCTTGAATTATGGGATGCATAACTTCGGTCAATACGACAATGCTAGTGAATGGAACCCCAACAGATTTTTTTCGCTGCCAACGGGGACTCTGACAAGGCTGTCCATTGTCACCAATGCTTTTCCTTCTTGTAATTGAGGCACTCAGTAGAATGATCAACAAGGCAGTTGAAACGGGGACTTTCAAAGGACTTAAAGTAGCATTTGGCATCTATGTTTCACATTTATTATTTGTGGATGACGTCCTCATCCTGGGTGCCGACAACTGAATTCTGGAAAACACTCAAAATTATCCTCACAAAGTTCTGTTTAGCAACAGGTCTCACCATCAACACACATAAATCTGGATTTATAACACAAAATGTAGATCCACTTTTAAAGATCTATCTCATTGATGATTACAAAATTCAGGTAGACTGCCTAGACCAAGGGTTAAAGTATCTCGGTTTCTTCCTGAAACCGAACTGTTATAGAATTGGTGATTGGTCGTGGTTCATCAGAAAAATAGATAAGAAGATTAACAGCTGGACTTTTCGTTGGCTGTCCCTGGGAGGCCGACTCACTCTAGCAACTTCAGTCCTTCAAAGTATCCCAGTCTTTTGGCTTAGTCTAGCAAAACCTCTGAAGTCTGTCCTCCACCGTATTCAACTATTGATTAGCAGATTTATTTGGAAAGGAGGGAAAAAAACCTCTGGTTATCACCTAGCTAACTGGCAAAGCTTAGCTAAGCCGAAAGAAGCTGGTGGTTGGGGCATAAAACACTTGGAATGGTTTGCTCTTGCATTGGCAGCCAAAACCTGTTGGAGAGGTCTCTTCGGAACAATCTTTGGAATAAGGTCATCACCAGGAAATATCTAAAAGGTAATGACCCTACTTCTTGGCTGCACAGGGATATCCACCACACAAAGACGCCCTCTATTATTTGGCAGAATTTGATGCTAGCTTTACCAATGATCAAGCGATGGCTGGCTTGGAAAGTTGGCACAAGACAGTGCATCATCCTTGGGAGAGATCCTTACATTGGATGTGAGGGCAACGTCCAACTATCCAACACGCTCTTACAACACTTACACAGTCAAGGCATTTACAGCATAGCGCAAGCCAGAAATAAAGACACAATCGATCCATTACAGAGCTGGCTAAGTGCTAGATCTTTGGGATTAAATATAGAACTCAACCAAGAATGGGACACTTACACTAAGGAACTAATTCTTAATGGCATTCGACTCAACAAAGAAAAATATTTTCTTCATTGGTCATGGAACCATTCCACAGGAACAATCACAGCTAGTTTAGCATATTATTGTATCCTTTACACCTCCAACTGCAATGATGGACAATGGTGGCACAAAACTATTTGGTCGGTGAATGTAGCGGTCAAAATCATATGCTTCCTGTGGCTATACTTAGAAGATCGATTACTCACAGGTATCAACTTTCAAAAACATGGAGGAATTGGCCCTTTTGTCTGCACTTTATGTCTTAAGGCAGAAGAGTCAGTCACACATCTTTTTGTGGACTGCCAGATTACACAAATGATTTGGGGTCAAATACTCACCTCCTTGAGAATTGACTTTGAGTGGAACAAGGATACCATTGAAGAAAACCTCAAATTTTGGTTCCTCAAATTACCAAATCATAAACACATTCCCCTTCTGCTTATGTGGGAAATTTGGAAATTTAGAAACATAATTCTGTTTGACAATCTTACCAAGAATGTTCAAGGACTCTATCAGAAAATTCTCACCACATTACAAGAACATCTACCTAAAGAGGAAGCAGATAAAACAGACATACTACTTAACCCGACCTACTTCAACAATAACCCCATTGGCTTCTTTGATGGGGTAGCTACAACAGACATTTGTGGTATAGGTATTTACTTAAAAATCACTCCTGGACACAACATCCAAGCACATTTTGCTGGTGGCACAGGGAACAATATGAAAGCTGAGTTGCTGGGATTATGGGGTCTACTTTATCCCTCCACTCATTTCTCTATCAAGAATTTAATGGTGGCAGGGGACTCTAAGGTTACTATAGACTGGATTAGTGACAAAGCGAAACTAGAGATAATTTACCTCAGCCATTGGAAGGACATGATTAGCAACTTAAAGCAAGGCTTTGAAACCTTAAACTTTATGCACATTCACAGACAATTCAACAAAATAGCTGACAGTCTATCCAAGAAAGCGCTAAAAGATGAACCGGGGTGGTTTTATTTTGAAGAGTTTTTTAATGGATCTATAGTTAGAGAAGACAAACTGCAAATCCTATAAGGTGACTAAAATCAGAAATATTATAAAGGAAAAAAAAGAAAAGGACAAACATTGTACTCTCAGGTTTCAGCTGAACAATCATGAATATTCTATACTTGGAATTTTCTACACTTGGAAATTCGATTATTGTAATCAAAAGTTTCATTTGATTCTATATGAATAACAATGGAACTGTTTTTTTCGTGTGAATATATATATATATATATATATATATATATATATATATATATATATATATATATATAATTTGATGTATCTTCGAACTTTGTGTGAAAATAAGCCCAAATTTATGCTATAACATCTTGATAGGTGTCCTCTACAATATCACATGTCTCACTCAATTTGTATTTTCCAAGAAAAAGTTATGCCCACTGTGTCAAAACTTAATGATTTTCGCCCTTTGTCTAGAGAGTGAAGTTGTACAAATGGCAACTTTATGAATTTCATTCTAATAATTATAATTTTTTCACAACTTTATGAATTCTGTCCTAATAATTATAATTTTTTGACTCAGGATATCTTGTTGTGTCATATTTTCAATTGAATTGGTGTCACTTCAATTTGACCTCTAAATCTTAAGCTATTCCCTTTTTATTGTATCATACTATGTTATCCTTATTTTAGGATTGAACATAATCACTAAGTTATATGGTCCAACCTCCAAACTTTTTGCACCTTTGCTACTAAAATCTAGATCAAATATGTTTGTTTTTTATTCTATATAAACATTCAAGTCTCATTTGATTTGGATATCTCCAACAAAATTTATAGAGAGCATTCTGCAAGGTGTTGTTTGGAAGGTGCATACTAAGAATCGTTCATTATGATATCAAAGGTTATGAACTTAATATTTAAAATAGCATGATTAACAATAATACATATAATGTGCACCAAATATTATGTGGAACATAACTTTGAAAGTGACACTATTATGTGGAGCATAACTCTGAAAGTGATACTAATGATGATTTACAAAACAACTCTTTATACATTACAAAAACAATTCCTAAATAATTCAATTACATCTTTATATTCAAATCATAAGTACATGTATACAATAGTGACTGCTATCCCCGATATCTAGGGATAACTAGGAGATCATGTCTCGAGGCCCACATGGTCCTAGACATGGAGTACCGAGAGCAGAAGTGACTTAGGCATGGCCCTGGAGGGCCCATCTTTCTTCTTCTCAGCCAGACTTGTCCTGTCAGCAGTACCAGTTTCCATCACTACTGGCCTGGGCTTGCATCAGAGAGGGCTCTTGCTCCATGAGGTAATTGGTCTGAGGTATCATGGTATGTGTCATATTTGATCATTATAACCTTCTTATATATGCATTAGGTTTCTTTCATTTCGGATGACTGCTTGGATCTTACA
>ML811640.1:117469-155427 GCA_009831015.1 Picea engelmannii | reverse complement strand
TAGCCCATCGGAGATACCATCTAGGTATTTCACCATACTTTTCAGGAGTATCTATTGCAAAGTGCACAGCTTAGCCAGTGAGGGCGCAAGCTAGTTTGAGGGTTTGGAGAGGTGCACGAGACTCGTATCCGGATTGCAGTTTCCTTCCAACCCATTTGAGATCTAGCTAGGGCGCTTCTATTGAGCCATCTATCATCAGATTCTGACAGTGGAATCTTGCAGATCGACTCATTCAACCATTTAGGGCGCAACTCTTCCGGACAAACATTTAGTGTTGCATGCAGAGTTTCAGAGCAGATCCAAACAAATCCTTCCGACCCATTTCCTTATTTGGCGAGACGATCATTTTGAGCCATATAGCGGCAGATTCCGTTGGTGGAATCCTTTTGGGCGCATCCAGTGCTCTAGGAGGGGCGCAAACCCCCTAGGGGTCCAGATCCAGTGCCTTAGAGACCAGATTCGAGATCCGATACTCATCCATTTCAGTATAGAGGCCAGGGTGCTTCTATTGGAGCAGTTTCCAGTGCATTCCGACGGTCCATTCTTTTGGACGATTTTTCCTAGCTGGTAGCGGTTACCGTATTTCTCCGGAACCGCATATTTTTTACGATCTATCCGTGAATGCATCAGATTTGCCATCATCTTCTGATCACGAGTATTTTTATGTTATTTGATTGTATTCCAGTACTGATCCATGGGATCTGACTGACGTTTATATTCTATATTTCCAGTAGGCTATTGTATTTCCATGCTCGAACCATTATTTTACATGATATTGGGTAGTTGATGTTCTCTACTTTTGCATGCATCCTTTATATGTTGTTTAAACCTTAAATATGCAACATGCACATGCAATGACCAACATGCACATGCAATGACCAACATGCACATGCAATAACCCACATGCACATGCAATAACCATTAAGATCTCAAACATACAACTGAAACACATCCAGAAACCCCCAGTGTATCAGATCTGCAAGACAGAATAGTAGATCAGTAGCAAATATCTCGATCGACGAAATCAGGGATATTTCAGTGGTATTAGAGCTTTAGTCCTGCCAGCCTGTGACTAAAGACAATGAATACAACATAAGAACCAGATGACCGTGAGCACGTAGGTGATGAATATGTCACTTACAACAGGTGAAGAGGAAGAAGGGACAGGCCTAACTTTCCTCCTTTCCCTCCCAGTTCAGGGGAAGAGGAAGAGGCGCACAGAGAAGCAGAGAGAAGAGCAGAGTGCGAGGCCGAGCGCGAAGCAGAAAGGAGGCTAGGTAACAGATATGAGCGACCAGAGGGCAGTGGTAAGACCCCCGTGGATCCAGAAGTAGCCTTCATGCAGGTTATAAGTGACATCCTAGCTAGCCAGTGGACCATGTCTCAGTCTTTGGCTCAGGTAGCAGATAGACTGGCTATGGTAGACATTCCGGGCACACAAGGCCCACATGCAGTACATGGGAACTCAGGGGCAGGCAGTGGACCCCAGTCACCCACTCGCACATATACCTCTGCGAGTAGGATTCCACGTCCGTTGTTTCCCAGTTTCCAGAGGGAAACCCTGGTAGCAGCTCAGATACCGATAGCACAGAGACCGCCCACACATGCAGAGGACATTGCAGAGTATCGAAGAGAGTATACGGCCTTGGGCCATGAATTTCATTAGGATATGACCTTAGTCGAGTATTGTGGACTCAGACTCAGGAACCATCCTAGAGAGCCACAGAGGGGAGGGCAACAACATCAGGGGCTTAACATTGACTTCATCCGAAAAGTTGGTAAACTCACCATACCTTCTTTTGACGGATCGTCCAAATGCACCGCCAGAGCTTGGGTACAGAAACTAGATACCTACTACAAGCTCAACCAGATGACCGAGGCAGAGGCCATCAGTTCGCCACCCTACACTTGGAGGGTGAGGCACACGAGTGGTGGTATCATGGATTGGTGACATTGGGTCACAGTCGCATCACCTCCTACAGAGAGTTCACAGAGAGACTCATGGATAGATTTGATAGGAGGGATCCAGAGATCCACTTCAGAGATTTAGCCCAGTTGAGACAAACTAGCACAACAGAGGCATTCATCTCAGAGTTTCAGAGAGTAGCAGTGGTAGTGACAAACATATCTGAGCCCTGATTGGTCATGCTATTCACAGAAGGGCTCACAGAACCCTTGAGAGGTTGGGTGAAGGCCTACCGGCCTCATACCTTGCAGGATGCCATCCGACGCACTAGATATTTGGCGGATTCGGTGCCAAAAACTAAACCTTTCACTAAACCCTTCGTACCACAGAGAGACAAGGATCAGAAGAATCTTCCAAGGGAATGGAAGGGCAAGCCCAAGTTGGATGATGATACACGACAAGAGTTGATGAGGAAGAAGCTTTGCTTCTCCTGCAGAGACCCTTGGGTCCTCGGGCATAGATGCACAGGGAAGGGACATATCCACTATATTGAAGTGGAATCAGGCAGTGAGGAGGAGGATGCGGATATTCAGGCACCGACAGACAGTGATTCAGAGACTGAGACCACTCATGAGCCAGAGAAGCAGCCGAAGAAACCTCAGATACCGGCAAGGGCCCAGCCCCAGGAGGAGGCAAAACCTCGTAGAGAGGTGAAAGAGGGAACCATAGCCACCCTTTCAGGCATACCCAGGTACAACATTGATCCAGGTGGATATCGGTGGCCACCCACCTTTTCTGACTGGCTCAAAACAATTTTCTGACAATTTTGGCAATTTACTATTTTTAGCAGTTTTTTCGGGTCCTGAACTTCCGGGGCCATTTTGAGGCCCTAAACGATTTTTTTTTGGTATTTTGCTCTCGCAAAATAACATTTATGATGCTATTTTGTATCAAGCGTTGTAGTTCTTGGATAGATCTTTCCAATGAGCTATCAAGCACCCCAAACGAATATCATATGCAAAAGTTACGACCCCGAGAAGTTGATGTACTAACTTACCCAAACGGGGCCCACATGACCTTTGGCGCTTCATCTCCTAGGGTTAGGTTTTTGGATGTCTAGGAATTTTGGCATTCCCGTCTATTGTAAAAAGGCCTTCCGATCCTCATTGTAATCATCTTCTTGTGAATGGGAGTAGCCATCACATCTCTTCTCAGAGATAAGTTGCCACCATTCTAGCGAGTCTTTCATTCTGTATTTTACAGTCTCTGTACATTTCTTTCATTAACAGAAATCGTGTATTAAGGTATATTTGTGTTTATGGTTGCATATTTGATACATTTCTGTTATATTATTGAATATCTGCGATATCTCTGTGCATTTCTTTATTATATCTCCGCTCTCATTTCGTGCCGAAAATAATCCAGATCAAACACTCTCAGGCTCAAGGGCCTTGTACAAGGGCAACGCATGACAGCTTTAGTTCATGGTGGGGCCACCCACAACTTCATAGATGCATCCTTAGTAGCCAGGAGGGGGTTACGCACAGAGGAGTTTGAGGGATTCCATGTGGTAGTGGCTGATGGATACACGATGACATGCTTGGACATGATCCTTGACATAGAGGTCAAACTAGTCAACTACACCATGATTGACACATTCTATGTAGTTGACCTATTAGATACAGATGCCATGTTGGGAGTACAGTGGTTATATTCATTTGGGGAGATTGGGTTCAACTATCAAACGTTGACCATGAGCTTCAGAGATGCCAGTGGATCGAGAGTTGTGCTGAGAGGCATGTCTACAGGGGTGCCTCGAGTAGTATCGACAAAGAGGATGGAGCGGATTTTCCGTCATGGTGATGTGGCTTATGCAACAGAGTGTTGGATCACCACTCGAAATAACTTGGAGGGTAGGGAGCAGTACCATCCACAGATCAGAGAGCTTCTGGGACGTTATGAGCTAGTATTTGGGCCGATACCACCAGGGAGACTGCCAAACAGGGGTTTTGAGCACATGATTGAGTTAGAGGCAGGGGCTACACCGATGATTATAGCACCCTATAGACACCCCAAGAAATTTAAGGAAGAAATTGAGAAAGCAATCAAAGAATTGCTCGCTATGGGGCATATCAGGCCTAGCATGAGTCCTTTTGCATCTTCAGTAGTACTAGTACTGAAGAAGGGTGGCACATTACAGATGTGCATCGATCACAGAGCGCTCAACAAGAAAACGATCAAGATTCGTTACCCCATTCCACACACAGATGAGCTGATAGATGAGTTACATGGGGCAGTCTTCTTCACTAAGATTGATCTACGTTCAGGATACCATCAGATCAATATTAGGGAGCAGGACATTGAGAAGACAATGTTTCGATGCCATTTCATACATTTTGAGTTTTTGGTCATGCCGTTTGGACTGACCAACGCACCAGCCACTTTCCAGTCTTGCATGAACCATATCTTTAGAGGACAGTTGAGGAAGTACCTTTTGGTATTCTTAGACGATATATTGATCTACAACAAGACATGGGATGAGCATTTAACACACTTGGGGAAGGTCTTGGATATTATGAAGGTACAATCTTTATATGCCAAGGAATCCAAATGTGAATTTGGCATGAGGGAACTACTGTACTCAAGGAATATCATCAGTGGGCAGGGAGTATAGGTTCACCAGGAAAAGATCAGAGCCATTGTGGATTGGCCAACGCCCAAGAATCTCACGGACCTGAGAGGATTCTTTGGGTTATGCAGTTACTACAAGCGGTTTGTCAAGGGTTTTTCACAGTTGGGAGCACCACTCACAGACTTGACAAAGAAGGGTGCTTTTCATTGGATAGAGGAATCACATCAGACATTCAACAAAATGAAGGAGGTTATGAGCACATGCCCTGTTCTAGCCCTTCCAGGATTTTCTCAGCCATTCGTCTTAGAGTGTGATGCATCAGGGGTGGGGATTGGAGCAGTCTTGATGCAGGGGGGCCACCCCATTGTGTTTGAGAGCAGGAAGCTCGACGAGTCGGAGAGACTCTATCCTATTTATGACAAGGATATGCTAGCGATCATGCATGCTTTAACCAAATTCAGGCAGTATCTGGTTGGCAACAGGTTTGTAGTGAAGACTGATCATAACAGTCTCAAGTATTTCCTTGACTAGAAAGACCTTAGCGAGAGGCAACAGAAGTGGGTCTCAAAGATCCAAGCATTTGAATTTGATATTGAGTATGTCAAGGGAAATAGGAATATCGTGGCGGATGCCTTGTCCAGGAGGCAAGTAGGATGTTCGATGATGGACATTTGTACAGATTGGAAAGCTCATTTGTTGGTGGAATACTTCAATTTTTTTTTTGCTTGTGAGGTGATGGACGGACAAGTGATTGATGATAGATACCGGGTTCTTGATGACGTCATTTTCTACAAGAACCAGATCTACTTGGTTCCAGAATCCACCCTGAAGGGGAAGATTCTGAAGGTGTGTCATGATTCGCCAACAACAGGGCATTAGGGGTACTTCAAACTTATAGGCAGATTAGGGAGAGATTCTCATGGAAGGGTCTCAAGGATGATGTGCTGAAACACATACGAGAGTGCACGACTTGTCAACAAAACAAGTCTGAGCAGACACACCCCGCAGGGATACTACAACCTCTACCCATTCCAGAGCATAAATGGGAGAGAATTTCCATGGATTTCATTACAGGCCTCCCTAGAGTACAGGGAAAGGACTGTATATTTGTGGTGGTCGACAGACTGACCAAATTCACATATTTCTTCGCCATACCCACAGACTACAAGGCCATACAGGTAGCAGAGTTGTTTTTCAGGGAGCTATTCTGGTTGCACGGGTTACCCAAGCAGATAGTCAGTGATAGGGATGGGCGCTTCATCAACGCATTTTGGCAGGAGCTTTTCAGATTGACAGGCACAGAGCTAGCCATGAGTACCAGCTACCACCCACAGACAGATGGGAAGACATATATCATCAACAAATGGGTGGAAAGGTATCTGAGGAACTATGTGGGGGGGCAACAACGCACTTGGGTGAGATGGTTACATATGGGTGAGTATTGCTACAACACAACTTACCATATGTCTATCAGAATGTCACCATTAAGGGAATTGTATGGATACGATGCACCCTCATTTATAGAGACTGTGTTTGGGGACAACAGGGTCCCGGGGGCCAAGGATTGGGTGGAGGAGAGTCAAAGGATTCTTCAATCAACAAAGGAGAACTTGCAGTCAGCTCAGAATCAACAGAAGATATATGTAGAACGACACAGAGTTGAGCGCAGTTTTGAGGTAGGGGATTTGGTTTTCCTGCGATTATAGCCATACCGACAATCCTCCTTGAAGAGGAGCGGAGCAGAGAAGATGAAGCCGAAGTTCTACGGGCCTTACAGAGTCATCAAGAGGATAGGCGAGGTGGCATACGAGCTAGAGCTACCAGAAGGTAGCAAGATTCATAACATCTTTCACGTCTCGTGCCTTAAAAAGGCCGTGGGACAACATGTTAGCATTTCACAGGAGTTGCCACCCTTGGATGAGGAGGGTCAGTTGGAACTAGTGCTAGAGCAGGTACTAGAGTAGAGAGAGTGCATATTGAGGAGCAGGATCGTCAGAGAGTGCTTGGTTAGATGGAGGGGTCTTCCAGTGGAGGATGCCACATGGGAGGGAGAGCATATCTTGCAGCACCCAGGATTGATGTTGCTTGAGGACAAGCAATCTTGGGAAGGGAGGACTGTGATGTCCCGTTCCCAAGAGTAGGCCATCAGGGAGTGACTTAGTAGTCTATATGTTCCTGTAGACTATAGTCAGGCACAAACAGGGAACAAGATGGAGAAATAAGGAGGAATTGATGGCTAAACGATGAATTAAGCCAAAATACTTAGGAAAAGTCACTTAAGCCTAAGTCAACGAAGAATTAGAATGAAAAGGTGTTAAAGGGGGACTTAATTGACAAATAAATCACTTTAGGAGGAAAAGTGCCTAGCTTAAGTGAGTTCAATGGTGAATTAGATTGGGAAATGTATAAAGGGAGGAATTTGACCTAATTCCTCATTATGCATTGTTATGATTTGATGTGAGAGTTCCCAGAGGAGGAGGAGAGCCGACCTTATTATTTTGTGGATTTCTGGAGGAAACCACCACCATTGATCGGTTTTGGTGTTGAGAGACACACCCTAGCCCATCGGAGATACCATCTAGGTATTTCACTGTACTTTTCAGGAGTATTCATTGCAGAGTGCGCAACTCAGCCAGTGAGGGCGCAAGCTAGTTTGAGGGTTTGGAGAGCTGCACAAAACCTGTATCCAGATTGTAGTTTCCTTCCAACCCATTTGAGATACAACCAGGGCGCTTCTATTGAGCCATCTATCATCAAATTCTGACGGTGGAATCTTTCATATCGACTCATTCAACGATTTAGGGCGCAACTCTTCCAGACAGACATTTGGTGTTGCATGCAGAGTTTCAGAGCAGATCCGGACAAATCCTTCTGACCCATTTCCTTATTTGGCGAGAAGATCGTTTTGATCCATATAGTGGTAGATTCCATTGGTGGAATCCTTTTGGGTGCATCCAGTGCTCTAGGAGGGGCGCAAACTCCCCAGGGGTCCAGATCCAGTGCCTTAGAGACCAGATCCGAGATCCGACACTCATCCATTTCAGTCTAGAGGCCAGGGCACTTCTATTGGAGCAGTTTCTGGTGCATTTCGACGGTCCATTCTTCTCGATGAGTTTTCCTAGCTGGTAGCGGTTACCGTATTTCTCCGGAACCGCATATTTTTTATGATCTATCCGTGCATACATCAGATCTTCCATCATCTTCTGATCATAGGTATTTTTATGTTATTTGATTGTATTCCAGTACTGATCCATGGGATCTGACCAACGTTTATATTCTATATTTCCAGTAGGCTATTGTATTTCCATGCTCGAACCATTATTTTACATGATATTGGGTAGTTGATGTTCTCTACTTTTGCATGCATCCTTTATATGTTGTTTAAACCTTAAATATGCAACATGCACATGTAATAACCAACATGCACATGCAATGAACAACATGCACATGCAATAACCCACATGCACATGCAAAAACCATTAAGATCTCAAACATACAACTGAAACGCATCCAGAAACCCCCAGTATATTAGATCTGCAAGACAAAATAGTAGATCAGTAGCAAATATCTCGATCGACGGAATCAGGGATATTTCACAGTTCTTGTTTGGCTTCCTCCATTGAGGACTGCATGGTTGTATTTATGGTTGTATTGATGGATGTATCAATGGAGGCAATAGTAGCACTGAGTTGTTTCACTTCTTTTTGGGTCTCGAGGAAACTAGATTGCAAGGTGTTGAAGCGAGCTTCCAGGTCTTGGCTACGGGTATGGGCCATGAGGACGGGTGAACTAAAAAGGGGCGGACGGGGTAAAAATTTTTGCTGAAAAATGATATGGATGAATGTGATAAGGGCGAAGAGATGAATCCAATGGAATAGGTCTCAAATAATTGTGAAAAAATTTCTAGACTTTTTTTTTTTAAACACCTGCGGAGTTATACTCTGGTCTGAAGAATAATGCAGCGATGAAATCCCCAAATGCTTAACCAAAAAGAAATGTGTATTTACTTGGCAACCCGAACACTATTGCGCGACAATAGATATTGTCTATTTTAATTTGTTTATGTTTCTGTCCCCCAAGGGTTAGGTATTCAAGGGGTCTACAGACAAGGGTTTGCCCTGTGCTATAGCTCTTTGATATATGTGCGGGGTCCAACAATAGTACTCGGCCCAATATCTCAGGGCACTAACTAAGGAGGATACACCGTACCCTTAGCCGTACTACCCGACTACTCAGGTACTCTAGAGTATCTTCCCGAGTGCTGGTCTCGGTGACACTATAATAGTCAGGCGACCGATCAGTTTATCTAAAGAGGGCTTCAGGAAATCTAGCTCGATCCATACACAGGTGCTGTCTAATGTGATACCACTCGAAGGGGTACCAATAAGGGTTACAAGGGTGGCCAATAGATGTGTGCTTAAGAACCACTTGTATTTCCTGCGTGTATGAATCCCTCAACCGTGGGTTTATGCACGTAAGGACAGATCTTTGTGGCTTAAAGATGTCGGAATACGTCTCTACCCTGAAAAAAAATTCCCACAATTTCTACCAAGGAAAGTGCTCTGATACCACTTGTAATATACCAGATATAAAAAAGTATGCAGAACAGAAATAAAATGCTAGAGATGGTAGAATAACAGTAATATAACCAGCATAATCTCCACGATAACACATAAATGATATAAGAATAACAACAAAAATAACACTTTGATTCAGAAAGCAATGTTCACAGGCCTCTTTGAGGGGGCAAACTCCAGTTGAGCAATGCTCTGTTACAATAATCTCCAAGCTAGGGTTTTCATACCCTCGACCCTTATTTATACTAAATATGTCTATCAAGAGAAGCATCTAGAGGAAGATCCTTCTAGAAGTGGAAGCTTCTATTAGGTCTTCTTACATCCGCCTTATTCTATTTTATTGAAAGGCCTTATTAATATTGACCTTTATTACATCCAAATATATTGATCTACCTATGTGCGGGTTAGGACCCTAACACTAATCACATCTTCATGGAAGGTTCCTTATTCCACCTTGTCTACATGGGATTTCCTCTCAAGTTACTCAATTATTCAAGTGGACTATATTTGTTTTAGTCAACTGCAATAACATTGCATTGTTTGATATTTTTATGGTATTTTTTTTTTATCTTTTCTCCCCCTTTCCTGTTTCAGTCGTTTTCTTATATGTTTTTTCCTCTCCAATGAACATGGAAAATTTTAAGGATCCATACTTATTGTAAAGTGTAGAAACCTTGGTGAATCTTACTATTTCTTAAAATTCCAACCATAAAATATTTGGTGATATTTTTGTAAAAATGTTTAAATCTATAAGAATTTTATGTAGTTTATAGAAAATTTTGGCTATTTTTAAAGTAAAATACTTTTATCCTTGTTGGTAAGTTGGCTGTCATTGATGTCAACAAATGCGATGGGATCATTTGGAGAACTCTACAAGAATCCGTAGAGGTGTGGTCATGAATCCTGAAGTTGGTTGAGGAATAAGGACATGAAGGATAATATAAATGCAGGTAACACACTCATAGATGTATATTCCTCACCATGTCGCTTCCAATGGTAGGTGGTACGCCACGTAGTTCCTCACGGTTGAGGAGTTATGAAGTCATGAAGTTGGAAGCCCTGGAGAATGGTTAAGAAGCCCCTAAATGGTTGCAAGTCATTAATTAAAGGGTAAAGTGGTGGTTAAAAGAAAATAATAAGAATCCCTAAAGTTAAGGAAATAAGTTACTTAGAAAAGGTATAAATATACTTCAAGAAGTCTCTCATAAGAACTTTCACTTACACAAGTTTATTGAATATCTTCTAAGTGAGCAAGTGATCTTTTGGCAAATTTGAGGGAGCGAGTCTGAGGCAACGAAGGAAGTGCGAAGGTGAAAGTTTTGGGATTACAGAGGAGAACGAGGGTTTTCTGGAAACCCTAATTTAGCTGACCCTTGCGGGTCAAGTTACTGGTGTCCCTCAAGGCACCCCCGTAGGTTGTACAACCCTCGTCACGTGAGGCCCTGCATGAGGACAATCTTTGTCCAACGAGGCTAAGCCAGGTTTGAGGAATGATGCTTGTACCAGGTTTTTGATGTCCAAAAAGGCATGTTTGTCTAAGATTTGATACAAGAGGGTGACTACAGGTTTAAAGGTATGTCTATATGCATGTTTGAGGGTTATTTTTGGTAATTTTATGGTACATTCTTGAGACATGTCTTGGTGATGTTGGTACATGTTGAGACACATATTGGTGATGTCATGGTTCATTGTTAGAGGAATATATTTGAGATGATTGGCACATGTGTGAGGAATATACTTGGTATATGATCTTGGTTATTATGGCGCATGCTTGAGGCATATTGTTGAGACATTGACACATATTGGATACTTGACATATGGTTTATTATATGGTATATGCTTGAGGCATATCTTGGATGCATTGATGATATCTTATGATACATAGTGTATGGCCTGATTGAGACATGTCATGAGTGATATGGTCTATGGTTGAGGCACATCTCATGGTACATGTTTTGGTACATTGTTGATCCATGACATGGTACATGGTTGATGCATGATATAGTACAAGTTTGGTACAAGTTGATGCATGGTATAGTACAAAGAGTTAAAATGAGAATGAGGGTGTCCTTTCTCTCATTATTCACTTGTTATTTTCTAAAATCGAATTGAGATAGCTCTTGTGGATTTGGTTGTTGGGACGAAAAACCCTAGAGAGTTTTTGAGATTGCTTTCGATGGTGAGACCATCCACCCTAGCTGGTAGTTGGAGATATATCACTCATATTTATTCAATGGACTTCATTATGATTGAGTTTATTATCTCGACAATGAAGTTTCTTTATATGTGGTTGAGTTTCCTCTTTGTGGTAGGATGTGTTCAGCGTTTTGGGCTGAGTTTTGGCTTGTGAAGGACAAACCAGATTTGGGAAGGGAGAATCCTTGAGTGCTGGGACATTCCCTCTTAGTTGGGGGTGAGGTTTTCTTTAGTGGGATAAGTTTTGGATTGTGGAGGCCGATTTCTCCAAGAGAAGATGTGGTGTCTTCTTGCTGGCCATTTCTTTTGAGCTAGATGCATTTATGAACTAGGAGGTTGCGATTTTCATCTTCAAAAGCAAAGTTTTGGAAAACAAATGAGAATTATTCTAAAAATAGGTCGTTGTTCTTGAAGGAGAGACCATATTCTTCTGTTGAGCTGAGTTACACCTATCAGCCCGAGTTCTAGAGTTAGGGGCAAATTATCCATGTGAGATAACAATATTGGAGCAACAAAAGTGCCCTTGTTGGGAAAATATCTTAGCATTACTCCCCTTCAGAAAACAAGGGACTATCGGTTGAAGTGTATCAACAAAATCTGTGAGTTATTACTGGTGTTATTGTTTAGCTATACGCTGGTAATGAATAAATAAATCTCTATTGTGTTTCCTCCATTTTGTTAGTTGTGTATTGTGAGTTTGTTTTATGCTTGTTGTTGTATACCATTGCTGTGTTAAAAGGAGTTTTTTTGGGAACATTTAAACCATATTTAACCCCCATAACACTTCAAAAAACAAATTAAAATATCACAACAACATATTGGAAGTTTTTAGCAATGAAAGACACCTACAACCTAAGTGTTTCACGAAAGTCAACACTCAGAAAAACTTGCATATTGCTACAATAGTGAGAAGAAAGTATGTAAACAATGTCTAGGACATTACATTTTGGATGATATATTTATTTTCTATGAGGACACAAGCACGAGGTATCCACTTAGTGAACCTATGACATAGTGCATGCATTCATGGGATATTAAATAATACCCCTAATTTCACTAGATATTAAATAATACCCCTAATTTCACTAGATATTGAAAAATATATATCCCAAAATTCTTTTTTTAACCCACCTCCCAATACATCTTTCCAATTAAAAAACCTCTATTTTTACTATATGCCACTTTTTATACCCGCTAATACTTATAAATGCCCCCATACCCCCAAACCCCCAATACCTACAATATATTGACTCTATTTTTCACAATTAAAAAAACACCGATATGAATGAACACGATAAGATATTGGTCAACAAGGTGAAGCCCCCATGAACACAAGAAGGGTAATTGAGAATTTCAAATGCATATTGGATTTATTATGTAAAGCAACAAGTATGATTATATACCTTGAAAATTCTACATTATCTTTGTGGGGTATAACTGAGAAGGAAAATGACTATTTTACTCAATTATTTCTCGACCAATCGACTGAACTACATCACGAATTGAAGTACTTGAGAGTTTTTCTATTTGAATCCAAACTTGTAAAAAAGTGTGACTGGCATTAGATGATTGCCAAAGTAGAAAATAATTTAAATACATGGTGTAATTGGTGGCTCTCTAAAGGGGGACGTCCAGTACTAGTAAAATCTATACTGGAAGCAATTCCAGTATATTGGATATTGCTTGACTAGGTACCAAAATGTGTTTTGGAATTCACAAGAAGACTACGCTAGAAATTTATCTATTCAAGTGATTAAAATAAGAAAGGGCATGTTCTGGCTTCATGGGAAAAACTAGCTTTACTAAAAGCAAATGGAGGTTAGGGTCTAAAAAATCCCTTTCTCTTCTCCAATGCACTCGTAGTAGAAAATGTATGGATATTATTCAAGGAAAAGGGTTGTGGGTTCAAGTAATAAGAGTCAAGTACCATTTTCTCCTGCTTTTGTAGAGGATTAGGTAAGGAATCCAATAAAACAAGTTCATAATGTCTAAATAATCTGGAAATTTTTTAACTCAACTTTTCATTTGGTAGGTAACTGGTTGATATGGAAATATGCCAAAGGAGACAAAGTAAAAATTGGTTTTGATCCATGGGTAGGAAACAAGGGAATTTGTATATTACTTCTTTAGATTATTCAAGAAATAAGAAGTAAAGGACATTATATTCTCAAATAGGCTGTGAATTGGGAGAGGTGTACAAATTGGAAACAACATTGGCTAACTTGGGATGAGATTGGGTCTGGGGAAAAATATGTTGAGGCATGGAAGATATACACTGACACATTAAAATAAAGTAATGTAAAAATAAGAGAATATGATGACCAACTACTATGGTCACTTAATCCAACTGGAAAATATGTGCCTAATATGGGTTACAAATCTCTTGTTGAGGAAGGAAGGGAGAGACAACATATATGGTGGTTGGAAACCATATAGAAATTAAGATTCCCTTCAAAAAACATCATGTGGTTGATTTTAAATAATAGGGCTCCCACCTAGGAGGTGCTACAGAAAGAAAAAAAAAACTTCAAAGGATTACATTGGTGTAGCTTATATAAACAAACAAAAGAAACCATTGTACATTTAAGTATGGTATGTCCTTATATAAAATAGGTATGGAAAGAGGAGGAAATAATGATTGGATTAAGAAATGTGTGGGAAAGTGAAGACACAGAAGAAACATTTAGATCATGGTATGCAAAAAATGATACAAATAATATCAGATCCCTCCCTCTTAACATCACCCAGGGAGTATGTTAGCTAGGAATCAGAAGTTGTCTGAATTAAAGGAGACTTTACCTCTAAAATGTGCTATCTAGGTTCTAAACATATTGAATACTTACCCATAGACTCATGATAAACAAAACATTCATGAGCTAAAAGAAGAGGTAATCAACAAGGATATTCCATGGGAACAATTTGATGGTGCCTCACAAGGAATCCATTCTAAGGGAGGATAAGGGGGAATATTATAGTTATCTTCAAATAATTTCATTTATTTCAAATATGGGATAGGCCATGAAACAAATAATTACTGTGAATTGATGGATCTCAAGTTAGTTTTGAGGTCTGCCCAAGAGTTTGGTGTATCACAAATACAAATATTTGGTGACTCACTCTTGGTTATTCAATGGTTGCACAAAGAAACAACACTAAGGAATTTTACTTTACAACCATTGTATAATGATGTGCAACTTCTAATGACAAATTTCTCACGTATCTCCTAGTCTCACATATATAGGGACACAAATAGGATGGTGGATGGACCATCAAAATATGGATTAAGACTGGACCAAGGAACTTGGATTATATCCATACTCCAAGATGGTCACAATACCGAATATACTCAAGAAATTCGGCTCTAATTATATACTACTACATAATTTTGATTAAGGAAACAAACAGTTTTAGGTTCATAGTTTGAATTATGTAACTTATATGTTTTTTTTGTGATGGGAAACATACTTAATATTATTGCTACAATGTTATGTTATGCTTAAAATGGAAAGAATAAAGTGTTGTTTTTTCAAGTGACTTAAGTGTACTCTTGAATTCCTTTGGCATATGACTATATAATTTTGTTTACGTTTAATAAAATTAAGGATTTTTTTCCTTGGAAAAAAGGTAGAATATTTCAATATCAACTATATGTATGTGTGTGTGTGTGTGTGTTTGTGTTTAAAGAACCAACATAGATCCATTTTAACTTTGGATATATCATGAGTGGATATGGATCACATCACTTGAGGTGAAAATGTTTTTTAGAGTGAAAAACTTTAGGAAATATTTTCACCTTGAGGTATTTGATCCATCTCAGTGCATGATAGATCCAGAGTTAAAATGGATCTGTGCTAGTGCACCTCAGATTCTACCTTCTCCAATAAGATATCCTAATAAAGGACCTCCTATTCCTTAATAGGGAATAGAGGAAGTTGAATCTATCTCTCGAGTTAATTTTTCTTGTACAACGGTGGATAGATGGGTTTCTTCCAAGGAAATTTTGGCATGAATGTCTCATATAATAATTTTTCATAATTTCTTGAGATTCTTTCAACATAGTGTCTTCTTATGTTCATGCCTCAAAACAAATTGAAAACTCTAGTGCTCAACTTGTGCTAAAATAAATTAAGACTTATTGTGCCAATATAAATTTTAGTGTTTGCAGATAAATGTTTTATTGGTTTTATGATCGATTTGAGCATTTGAGCATGTCAAACTATTAATACAAAATCAATATGAAGGTGCTATTCTATTAAGGAGATGAAACGCTACAAATTTCATCGCTTATTTTCTCACTCTAGCTTTGATCTTTGCATTCAAGGATTACTCTAAGAGGCTCTTTTAGTTTAAGAAAGATAAGGATGATTGTTGGAAATTGTTCAATTGGAACATAGCCTTTAGAAGTGCAAATAATACATATTTTTTTCATTTTTGTTTATTCTTTGGGCTATGCTCAAACTTGTTTGGCTAATGTTTCCAAGGATGGAAAAAAAAATAGAAATACAATTTAATGGGCTTGTTGTTGTCTACAAAAAAACATTGAAATTCGATAGAACTGCTAGTCTCTATCATGGATTTAAATTTTCCTATGTGAGATTTATCGATTATCGTAGTTTATACTTTAGAATGAATGGTTCTTCGAAGCTGATTGTTTGACTGATAATCTTCATAATAACTTCCTTCCAATTTTATTTTTTAATGATGCCTTCTGGTGAGGGTATAAATGTTGCTTCGTAAAGATTAGTGGAGAAAGCAGGGTAAGCATAAAAACTACATAAATCTGGGAGAAGAAAAAAAATTGTCACACTAGCATAACAACATGGATTGGTGGAGGTTGGATAGAAAAAAAAATCATTTATTTTTTGGGAGAGTGGGATAACTAATTTCTACTCCATTGAGCCACCTCGAACCACCTCATTTCCAATATGTTTTTGGAATGCAATTACACAAAGAGAGGTAGAAATTCAACATTATAGTAGGGATAAAAAGGAAGCAAAGGCTACTTTGAAGGGTTGGAAGTTTCACAACCAGGGTAATTTTAAGAACCCCCCCTAAATTTATATGTATAATAAATGGGTGAATCCCCATGATACATAGGAAAAATCGAAGGCTATTTTGTCAATAATATAATATGTTTATATAATTTTTTGGCTAATCTTTTACTATTTGATACAATATTGTAAAATCTTGGTGAATATTTCACTGAATTATAAAATCTTGTAAAATCTTGTCGATTCTTTCACTAAATTATAAAACCTTGTAAAGTCTTGGAAATTTCTTTGATAAAGTATAAAACCATATATAATAATAGAAAAACGTATTCATTAAATTGTAATATACTCATTTTACATATATGGAAAAAGAAACATAATTTTTTTGTCCTCCATACAATGTTGCAAGCATCAGGGGTTGTGTTTGTCAAGGTTCTCACTGCACACTCTTCCATATCCCTCTATCAGTTTTGATGATAGTTCACCACAAAGTTCATATGTGTTGATCATGACCACCACTTCTATCAAACTCGAGAGATATTAATATTTTCTCTACCACTTCTATTATGGATTCTTTATTATTGATTCATTGATTTTTTTTTTGGACTAGCGAAATCAGTAACTAGTTCAGGCTCATACTTGCGTGACACGAGGTCGATTCTAACCACTGACACTATAACCTCTAGGTGTGCCCATACTACCCCTTACATGGCACACAAGGTAAGCCAAGTTTTCGATTCAATGACCTCACGTAACAAAGTGCCTTAACAATGCACTCCATCACCGGTTGATCTACACCCCAGGGGCATATTGATTCATTAATTATGAAAGGACCCTTCAAATAAGTTCGTCATAGAATATTCATAAATGGGAGCACACATAATTCTATCAGTCAATAACTCCAAAAGTATAAGAATATTGATAGGTCACATACCATGCATGATTTCCTCTCTAATCATTTATTTGTACCCAAAAAGGACCCCTTTCCAAGGAAGAGAGGTCACTTTTATCCCTTATATTTTTGTTGGCTTATAGAAAAGTTAAGGGACACATAAATTTGTAATAATTGTTGAGCATAGATTAGGCCTTAGAATTGTAGGGCACAAAAATACCCATTGAGCATAAGTGTTAATTATTTAGTACAAATGAGACCATTAAATATTCTATTGGGTATAAACTTAGACCTTAAAATTGTAAATTAGATTTTTGGTTACAATAAATGAAATTTGGAATGATGTGTCACATTCTTGTTCACACATAGATGATATGGCCATCATGTCATAGGACATGACATATGTAGTCAATATAGAAAAACAAGAGTACTAGGAAATGAAATATGCAAAAGAAAACCTCTTTAACAATCTTCTAGCATAGAAAAGGAACTATTCAACTAATCGGAATTGATACCTAAAATATGGCTCTCTAAACATGTTTACACATGTACATCCAAGTTACACAGTTTCAAAATTCAAATAGGAAGCATCTAAGATTAACATCTTTACTAAGAATTCATCACACAATCCTTTCTTATTAAGTGTATTTACATTGGAACTATTTGACATGCAACCTCAACGTATGTTATCATCACATGAGTCAGAGGAAAAGTTTTCTCATAGGATACACAAACCCAAATATGTACTTGCACTAGGCATATTGGTGTTAGCCTTGCGATCCTTATAAATATTTGACTTGAACACATAAATCAATTGAAATAAGGAACAGAGAAATTAATTTGTTGATGGTGTTACAAATGGAAACAAGTTATTAAAATATGTTGATACACGATGGATCTCATTGAAACTATGTAATGATTTTTTTTTAAGCTTTTTCTTCAACTTTGACTTCAAGAATGATAGTGCAGTAAATATTCTCTCATCCTCCACTGGCTACATGCAATGCTCTTTTAGTCTCGACATCAAAAGTATAATTGCATTACAAGAATGTTGGTCTCATGCTAATAGGTCTCCTATGATGAACACAAAGGAACCTAGTGCATAGACCATTTTTCTCTTTGCTTAACTAAGTAGAGCTCATTTCCCTTTCTAAATAATCAATAAGTCTTTTCAAAGAAAATATGAAATAAACATAGTAGATCCTAAAAGGTGAAGATGCTTTTTTTTCCACGAGAAAAAAATGCTCTTTATATTCAAAAGGATATAAAAGTTTACAAGGCGGATTTCTAGTGTTTGCAGCGAATCAAGCCGAATCCACAGTTAGTTGGAGCAAAACCATCTATGTTCCAATAAAACAGCAAAATGTCAAAGATCTGAAATTGCAGAAAGGGATCAACTCAAAGTTTATCTTGTATGAGATGCCTTCATGTCCATCCTCCCAAAATGTAAAGTAAATTTGAAGCGGTGGGAGGTGTAAAGCTTTTTTTGAGAGGGTGTCAGCCTCTTTGTTTTCTTCACGGAAAATATGGAGGGAGGTGAGATTCCTGAAAAGAAGAGTAAAATCTTTGATCTGTGCCTTCCAACAATTAAGGGCTGCCACTCGGAGATCAACCAATCCATTCAGCCAATCTATGATGATCTTAGAGTCACCGAGGAGAAGCAAATCATCTGTGTGTCGACTAGCCAAGAAGAGTGAGGTCCAAACCCCGATGAGCTCCGCCTTAGTATTGGATCCTTGGCTGCAATTCAGGGTCCAATTAATAGTCGAATGAGAATTTAACACTATTTTACCCCCTGCTCCGCATAGCGCACCTCCCTGTTGAGAGGCCCCGTCAAACCAGGCCACCGCCCTGTCCAATGGAATATGAACGGGCCGCCTAAGAGCTGGTTTGGTTGATAAATTTCTATTCAGATTGTTTGCTTCAGACAGAATTAGTGAGATGATATGAGGAATAGAGGGCTTCTTGTCATTGAAGATTGCGTTGTTTCTGGCCAGCCAAACGGACCAGCAAATGTGAATTGGCAGCATTGGAAGAGTGTTGGAATTGTGTATCCAGTGTTGAAAGCAGGAATGAATATTGGAGCCAATCCATAGATTTGGAATTTTTAGAGTCACTGTAGTTGCTGTCCAGAGCGCACGGGTAAAAGGGCAGTGCACAAAAACATGGATCGAAGATTCAATGGCTTGTGAACATAGTGAGCAACGGCTTGGGCCCTCCCAGCCACGCGCCTGCAACTTGTTCCAGAAGAGTAATTTGTTTTCCAGCATGAGCCATGTGAAAAATTTGCATTTTAAGGGGCACGATGCCTTCCAAATCCTCTGTCTCCAGGAAACTGCTGTAGAGATCCAAGAAATGGCGGCCAGCGCGTTATAAACATTTTTCGCTGAAATTCTGCCTGATTTGTCGCCCCCCATCCAGAGAAGTGTGTCCGCCTTTTCCTTCAAATAAATGCCTGATGCTTTGAGGAGATAGTAGAGATTGTCCCATTCAGCCGAATGGGCCTGAGTTAAGTGAAGGTCCGATCCGCTCAGCCATGAGCCTCCGTGTGTACCTGCGATGGAATGGCTGAAAAATTGATTTAAATAGACAAGGTTATTACTATGCAGGTGCGCTTGAAGAGAGCTGGAGAGATGTGCCTTTCTGCCGAGATCCAAAATACTATCTCGTCCCACTTCTATCAGTCGGCCGTCCCCTGGATCCCACGCCAACCATTTTAATATTATAGGAAGAGTGGCAGACAGTTTTTTCCATGTGAGAGAGCCGCTTGCTGGTTGTGACTCCGCAAATCTGATCCAAAAATGGACTGGAAGGTGGTGTAAATATTTAGCTTTGATAACGGTGCTCCAAAATCCTGGTTTAGTTAAAATCCTCCAGAAGGTGTTGGTTGTAAGCGCCTTTTGAAAAATCTGTAGATGCTTGAGGCCCCAGCCTCCCAATGACTTAGGCTTTGAGAGATCTTCCCACTTGCAAAGGTGTAAGCTTTTGGTCTTTTTGCAGCCGGTCCAAAGAAAGGAGAAGATGAGCTGTCGGAGCGACTTCAAGACAGAGGCTGGAAATTGTGCTAAAGCCATCCAGTACACTGGGAGGCTTTCCAGCACCGCTTTGATCAGGATGAATCTTCCTCCCATAGAAAGGTGAAGATGCTTAAGTCATGGCACAAAGTGAAACGAAATAAAAGAATATTTCCTTGAACCATCAAATATATAAATAAAATAATAATAATTATGGAAAACACGTTGAATGCCCAGAGAAAAACCAAAGCCATATATTAATCCTAATACCATATGTTTCTCAAATAAACATGACAAAAAGATAAACAAATTTTTTTTACTCAACAAATGTATTTAAATTTAACCCAAACCCTTGACTCAATGGAAATCAAATGAAACCAATCATGCCACAACAAAGAGTTCATTCAAACATCAAATGAGAACTATAAGCATTCAAGGGACTAACACAAATTTTAACCAAAATAAACCCAAATTTTCAAACTTGACAAAATGCTCCAAAATGCAACAAACAACAAACCATTAAAATTTACCAAGATATTAGAGCTAGACATCAAATAAATTTCATCTACTTGAATTAGTTATTTACCCTTTAATACTAGGAAACTATCTATATGAAGAGATAGTTCTTGGCTTCATCAAATTCCAACTTATTTCCTATCATACACAAGAAAGAGACAATGTAATAGTTAAATATCAAAACATCAATCTTAAAATAACTTGCATCAAGGAAATGTGGCTCCAATGTTACAATGAAAAAACAAAATATAGAACCTATTTTTACCTGAAATGCAACCTCAAATTGGAATATAGTAATCTTGCTATGATAAAGAATTTCCGACCTACTCCAAAAATAGAGGAACAACAAATCACAAGAATCACATCATTTGTGATATTGCATTCACTATTTCTTGCACTACCAATGTAATACATATACCAAAATAAGTGTTCCCTAGGCCCTCATATATATTGGATTAGATAACATCTTACGATATATCAATTTCCCAGTTCTCATATTGGTCCTCATTTTCTTCATTCTGAACATGATCTTCTCCAGATGGACTATCATTACGAGCCTCCAATGCATTATGTTCCATATCAAGTTCATTAGAGAAATTTGTTATATTGTTTTCTCCCCTACTATCACAATCTGATCGCCAAAGAGCTAGTGCTCTTTCATATGGAAAATTGTTAATGTCATACTTTGTTACCTATAATATTAAACATATATCCATATGTTTATATAGTTTGTTCCCCATCCTTGACTTCAAAAATGACAGTGCACTAAACATTCTCTCATCCTCCACTGATCCCAACATCATGATTTGACACAAATCTGCTAATTTGGAACATTATGATATGTTTTCCTATAAGTATTGGCTAGCACCTAAAATCGTCTATAATCTTGTTATTGCACCATATTCTAGAGGATTCTCCAAAACAAGAATTTGATTCCACATTGTTTTAGTGAAGCATGTGGCATGTTGAATTTTTTTTGATGAATATGAATACCTTGAACATGTTCTCCATGTATCTAGAACTTATGGCAAAAGTGGTGCACTAAAGTTTTTAATTTTTCCAAAAAGTCGGCTTTTAAATTGGTTTGACATTGTTGATTTTTTCAATATTGAGGGTACACCATAGACATGTCCTCCAACAATTCATCTTGAGGAAAAAATTCTCTTATCTATGATGCTAGTGACTTTTCAATTTCTATCAAGTTGGGTCTCACTGAAATGACAACATTGTCGAATAGGTCTCTTGACACAAGGAACTCTTTGGTGATTCGTCATGTCTTACCAATAGAATGATAATGAACCATATACCCATGCACAGAGATACACAATATCTTTTTTTCATCAAACTTCAATTTTTTTTTAGTATTTTCTATATCAATGATCGTAGTCCAATTTGTAAACCGTGGACGTGTTAAAGACTCTAGCATTGTATACAAATTATCCAATGAAAGACATGTTAATTTTCTTGCATTTGTGTATTCTACAATATATATTGTGTGATTTTGAGACATTTTCACGAGGATGTTCATTTCATCTAGCATAGGAAGAATTCCAGGCAATGTTAATAATGTCTTTATGTTAGTTAGTCGAAAGAGAAGATATTTAGCTCTATCTACATTGAAGCGATGTTCATACATCACCCCTACCAAGGACTGGTACTTACTAAATAGTCTTTGAGATGGTCCATTTAATGAGATCCATCTTGTATCAACATATTTTATTAACTTGTTTCCATTTGTAACACCATCAACAAATTTTTGAAACTCTGAAAATCTTTTGGGACTACGACAAAAGTATGATTAAGCCTCTCATACAATATACTGAATGATCCAGGTGGATATTGGTGGCCACCCACCTATTCCAACTGGCTCCTCGTGTTCGTTTTTGTTCAACACGTTCTTTTGTACTAATTTGTAATTGTGGGTTCTACACTCCTAGGGCTGTATAAATCCCCACACATTGTCCAGGTGGATATGGGTGGCCTCTCGCCTAATCCAACTGGCTTATTTTGTATGTTTTCATGTCAACACATCTTGTTGTACTTTTGGGGCTGTTTTGGGGCCCTAAACATTGTTTTTTTGGTTCGCCACATTCAAAATGTAGACAGAGTTAGATTTTGATGGCAGAATGTGTAGTGCTCTTAAAGACATTTCCAACAGACTATCACACACCTAAAACAAAGTTCGTATGCAAAAGTTACGACCCTAGGAAGTTGAGGTACCAAATTACACCAACTTACCCATAGGGCCCACATGACTTTTGGCGTTTCACCTTCTAGGGTTAGGTTTTTGGATGTCTAGGGTTTGGGAATTCATGAGTAATATGAAAAGGGCCTATGGAGCCTCATTGTAATCCATTCTACTCAGACAGATGCGTGTAGCAGCCACATCTCTTCTCATAGATAACTACCACCATTCGAGCAAGTGTTTCAGTTCTGCAGTTTTACAGTTTCAACCTATTTCATTGTTTAATAGAAGATATTGTTCACTGGATAATTGTGTTATTATTCATATCTTTTTTTTTTATTGTATTCAATCTGTTAATCAATTCGTTCCGCTCCTAAATCTGGATCAGTGGTATCAGAGCAGTCTGCTCTTCATTTATTTTTCTTTGTGCACGTCCCCGACAAGATTTGGGTACAAGAAGTTGGGACTCGAACCAATCAAGCCATTACAATATCGGTCACACTGAGCCCAAAAACAACCCATGGGGGATGAAAAGAAATATGATGGGGCATGAGATCCTATTAAAATGTTGCTCGAGGAAGCCCTCGCATGAAAAAGGAACGAAATGATGGACAACTTCACGTAGATCCTTTGACGACTACCCGTAGGAGAAACATCTTCATCAGGCGGCCATGCTACCCCCTTCAAGGTACCAGTAAATTTTGATATTCCATTATTTGAAGGAATGATAGATGCAGATGCTGTATATAAATGATTGAATCTTCTCGAAGGATATTTTTCAATCCACAATTTTTCCGATAGGGAAAATATCACTTTTTCACTCCTCAAGGCCGTTCCCCATGTTAAAGACTGGTGGGATACTTACTTTGAGCAAAGGGCCGTGGAGGAATCTACAATGTTTGTGGTGGCCCCTACATGTGATTCCTTCCGGGATTCCATTAAAGAATAGTACTACCCTGTTGGAAGCTATGAGGACCAATACACCAAATGGACCACCCTATGTCAAGAAAGGGAGCAAACAATACCATATTTCACCAATATTTTCCATACCCTACGCACCAAATTGGGTATCAAAGATTCTGAATGTCATCTGGTGCTCAAATAACACAGTTGTTTGCATAGATACATTCAAACATAAATGGATTTCCTGGACATTGCCTCATTGGGCACGACTTATAGATACATTGTCAAGATCGAGCATAAATTTAAGCAGAAATGGAGAGAGTTTGGATCTGAAAACCCCTCATAGCTGAAGCAGGGCAAAAGCAGCCCCAACCCACACAACAAGGGACCAAGTTGAGATGTCCGCCCTCAGGACAATCCATCCAAGACGCAACAGAAGAAGGGCAACGAGAAGATGAAGAAGGACACGGGGAAATGGTGTGAGTGCCATAAAAGTCCTTGGCACAACACCGACGAATGTCGTTCCAAGCAGTCCCTTGTGGCTAAGATGAAGGATTCCGAGTCAGAGGCTAATTCTGATTCTGAGTCAAATCCTGAAGGAGGGAAGCAAATTATCGATGTTGAACCCAGTGCCATTGTTGCTACCATCAAAGTTTGTCCAAGCAAACCAGAAGAACCGGAGGAAGGAGAACGCCTCTTTCACTCGTAGATGTGGGTCAAGGGGGATCCGATTCATTTCATTTTTGACATTAGTAGTAATAAGAACTTGATTTTAGCAGAGGTCATCAATAGGATGGACCTGCCAACGACACCGCACCCGCAACCCTACACCATCGGTTTGCTTCATCAAGGAAGAGATCTTCATGTCTTCCAACAATGTCGTCTTCCCTATGACATCAAGCCTTTCAAAGATGAGGTACTGTGTGATATTTATCCGCTTGAAGTTTGTGATGTTATTTTAGGACAACCATATTTGTGGAAGCATCATGCTATGTATGAGTCTAGACCCCGCAGTGTTATTATTACTTTGGGTAGACAATTGTACAGGATCCCAGAGGTGGCGTCGCCTACTACTATTTATTCTTTGCTAAGCAATGCAGTAAGGTCATTTCACAGACTAGGAAGTTCATCTTCTTTGTGATCCGTGCTCACAGTAAGTAGAAGGTCGTCGCCACATCTGTGGCCTCTACATAACGTCTCTCTTTGCAACATAAGCAAGTGGACAGAATCGTGGAAAAATACAGAGACATCTTCGCCTCACCTACAGGGGTACCGACACACTACCAAGTCAAGCATCCAATTGATCTGACCCCCGATGCACCTCTACCTAATGGAATAGTCTATCGACACTTGCTGATGGAGAATGATGAAATCGAACATCAGATCTAGGGGCTTCTTCAAAAGGGGCACATCAAACCCAACTCCTCCCCTTGTGGAAGCCCGATTGTACTGGTGTAGAAGAAGGACGAGACTTGGTGACTCTGCATTGATTACCGAGCCTTAAACAAAATCACAGTCAGGAACCGCTACCCCATTCCCAGAATTGATGACCTTCTTGACCAACTCAAGGGGGAAAATTTCTTCAGCAATATTGACCTGAAGTCTGGCTACCATCAGGTTCCCATCGAAGCAACTGATGTCTGGAAGACAACCTTCAATTCTAAAAAAGGTCTCTATGGATGGATAGTCATGCCCTTTGGCTTAACAAATTCACCAACCACTTTCATGAGGTTGATGGATGATGTATTGAGACCCTTCACCAACTCTCTGTGGTAGTATATTTGGATGACATCCTCATCTTCAACAGAACATGGGAGGAGCACATGTGACATATTCAATAGGTTTTGAGAACTCTGCGGCAACACAAGCTTTATGCCAACTTGGAAAAATGCTCTTTTGGCATGAACAAGGTCCAATACCTAGGATACATTGTTGATGATCATGGGGTACATGTGGATCCAACTAAGATCCAAGTCATCCGTGACTGTCCAGCCTCGACCACACTGACCGAGCTTCAGAGCTTCTTGGGACTAGCCAATTTCTACCGACGGTTCGTGTTGGGATTCTTCCATATTACATGGGCCCTCAACTAGGTGACCAAGGGCGATGGTAGGGCCAATTTCGTGTGGGGGAAGGAGAAACAATGAGCATTCGATGATCTGAATCATCGCTTGTGCTCAGCTCCAGTACTCTCCTTGCCCGATCTGCAACAATCATTCAAGATTGAGACTGATGCATCTGACTATGTAGTGGGCACAATTCTCACTCAACATGAGCATTCTGTGGCATACCATAGTGAGACACTCTTAGATACTGTCTGGAAATACCCCACCTATGACAAGGAAACGTATTCCATTGTACAAGCATGTTGTCAATGGAAACATTACATTCTAGGGAAAGAGACGATCATACACATTGATCACAAGCCTCTGTAGTTCATACAAACATAGGGGAAATTGCAGAACAACCGCTGTCAGAAGTGGTCCACCTACCTGCAACAGTTCCATCTCAACATCAATTATAAGACATGCATCTCCAATTGTGTTGTTGACTTCCTCAGTCAGCCTCCCATGGTTGCACTCACCACTGTGCTCCATTCCCGTGGAAATGAAGCATCTGAGTGGCCCCAACTTTATCAACAATATCTGGACTTCGCCACCACATATAAGATCTTTGGTACATGCGCAACTATCACCGATTTTCACATTTAGGACAGACTCTTATGCCACCTGGGCCATCTCTGTGTTCCTACAAGAGAGCGTGCAAAGCTAATTTGGGAAGCCCACTACAGTCTGGTGGCAAGACATTTTGGCGTAGAGAAAACTGTGGTTGTTCTTCAGAAACATTTCTATTGGCCAAAACTTCGACAGGACGTCAACAAGTATATCAGACCTTGCACTGCCTGTGCCATTTCCAAGCCAACCATTAAGAAGCAAGGATTATACACCCTTCTTCCTACTCCCGAGAAGTCGTGGGAATCCATCTCAATGGATTACATGTCTGGTTTACTGTCCACCAAGCAAGGAAATGAATGCATGTTGGTGGTCATTGATCGGTTTTCGAAGATGTACATCCTCACAGCCTGTAAGAAGATTGTCACAGTGGCAGATACCGCCAAGCTCTTCTTCAAATGAGTTTGGGTCCACTTTGGGATACCACATACCATCATCTCCGACCGAGACAATAGGTTCCTCAACACCTTTTGGTCGAGTCTCTGGTCTCTATTGGACACCAAGCTCACAAAATCCACTACTTTCCACCCCCAAACCGATGGCCAAACATAGGTCGTCAATCGGATGATTGTGCACATCCTGCGCATGTACAATTCTAAGCATCCCCGTACATGGGACGAGAGTCTCCCATATGTCCAACATAGTTACAACAAGGCTCTGCATAGCTCCACCGACCATCAGAAGTTTCACCCACTTCATTATGGGCCTTACACTATCACCAAGGCCATGGGTAGCAATTCTTTTGAGCTCAACACTCCACCCTTCCTTGGTGTGCATCCGGTATTCAATGTGGACCTCCTTTGGCCATATTTTCCACTGTTATTGGACACCTCTGAAATCACAGAACAATGAACACCAACAAATCTCAACCCTAATTGCATGGGACAAGCATCCACTGATCAGATAGTGGACACACAGGTCAAGGGCACTCACCAACAACGAATCCATCTTTATCGGGTTGTCAAGGCAGGGAAACTCCTACACCAAGGCAAGTGGCTCACCCAGGGCCAAATCTAGCATAAGTTTCCTCACTTGATGGGGGAACTCAACGCAATGGAGACCATTGCTTCCTAAAAGGGGAGGATTGATCCAGGTGGATATTGGTGGCCACCCACCTATTCGAACTGGCTCCTTGTGTCCGTTTTTGTTGAACACATTCTTTTGTACTACTTTGTAATTGTGGGTTCTACACTCCTGGGGCTGTCTGAAGCCCCACACATCCTCCAGGTGGATACGGGTGGCCTCTCTCCTAATCCAACTGGCTTATTTTGTATGCTTTTATGTCATCACATCTTGTTGTACTTCTGGGGCCGTTTTGGGGCCCTAAACGTTGTTCTTTTGGCTCGCCATAGTCAAACTGTAGATGGAGTTAGAGTTTGATGGCAGAATGTGTATTTCTCTGAAATATCTTTCCAACGGGATATCACACACCTAAAACGAAGGTCACATGCAAAATTTACGACCCTAGGAAGTTGAGGTACTAAATTACACCAACTTACCTATAGGGCCCACATGACTTTTGGTGTTTCACCTTCTAGGTTAGGTTTTTGGATGTCTAGGGTTTTGGCATTCATGATTAATATGAAAAGGGCCTCTGGAGCCTCATTGTAATCCATTCTTCTTAGACAGATGTGTGTACAACCACATCTCTTCTCAGAGATAGCTACCACCATTCGAGCAAGTGTTTCAGTTCTGCAGTTTTATAATTTCAACCTATTTCATTATTTAATAGAAGATATTGTTCACTGGATAATTGTGTTATACTTCATATCTCTGTGTTTATTGTATTCAATATGTTAAATACTTCGTTCTACTCCTAAATCCAGATCACTCAACCTTTGAAACTGATGGAAACTTGATGACTGTTTTAAATGCAAGACTCATCACATGAGCCATACAATGAATACTCCACATATGCAGTGAAGATTATAGTTGTAGTCTAACACAAAGACCATTCCTTTGTCCTTGCATTACTGATGCTCCATCTACTCTAACACATACCAACTTTTTTGACATCATTAAATGATCCATACCACCAATTTCCTTCAAACTATTAATAGCAAGTTCATAAATATTTCTAGTTGTAGAATTCTCCCTCATTTTATGAATCCCAAGTAGATAGGAATGCCTAATTTGGTCGTTAACCATATAAATACCCATGCATATCCATGAAGTATTATCAATATCTATAACCTCATCCAAATACAATGACACAAACCTAACATTTGCAATTTTCTCTTTCATATCATCCTTTTCTACTTGAGCTAGATACACCCAAAAAGGAAAACCACCAAATGCTTAGATTAATCCTAGAAAATAACTTAGGGTGTAGAGTAAGAAAACCCAACATAAATGCATCCAAAATAGAAGCTTACCACTACCTACAATGGCAATGGAAAGAGTAGTAATAGTCTTGGACTTAGAGCTAAGTTAATATAAGTGAATATTCAACAAGAAGCAACAATTCAAAAAATATGAAAATATCACACATTGACCACATAAATTCAAGGACTAATACCACATAAATGCATCCTAAGCCTCTATGTTAAGTGAATAGAAGCTTCAAATTCCAATTACGTTGTCATTCTTAATCAAGAAAAAATATTACCTCATATAAAAATGGAATATATTGACAAAATACAACGTGTTTATTCTCAAAAACTAATTGGCATTTCATAAATTAAAAATATTACCTCATATAAAAATGGAAGATATTAACAAAATAAAACATGTTTATACTCAAAAACTAATTGGCATTTCAGAAATTCTTGGACTCTCACCACTTGAGAAAAAATACTCAAGTGAAATGTCCCCCATGCAATCCTATTTTGTTAGAGTGAAAAATTGTAGCCAAAATTTATGTATAAGGCATCTTGTCCACAANTTTTGGTGTTTCACCTTCTAGGTTAGGTTTTTGGATGTCTAGGGTTTTGGCATTCATGATTAATATGAAAAGGGCCTCTGGAGCCTCATTGTAATCCATTCTTCTTAGACAGATGTGTGTACAACCACATCTCTTCTCAGAGATAGCTACCACCATTCGAGCAAGTGTTTCAGTTCTGCAGTTTTATAATTTCAACCTATTTCATTATTTAATAGAAGATATTGTTCACTGGATAATTGTGTTATACTTCATATCTCTGTGTTTATTGTATTCAATATGTTAAATACTTCGTTCTACTCCTAAATCCAGATCACTCAACCTTTGAAACTGATGGAAACTTGATGACTGTTTTAAATGCAAGACTCATCACATGAGCCATACAATGAATACTCCACATATGCAGTGAAGATTATAGTTGTAGTCTAACACAAAGACCATTCCTTTGTCCTTGCATTACTGATGCTCCATCTACTCTAACACATACCAACTTTTTTGACATCATTAAATGATCCATACCACCAATTTCCTTCAAACTATTAATAGCAAGTTCATAAATATTTCTAGTTGTAGAATTCTCCCTCATTTTATGAATCCCAAGTAGATAGGAATGCCTAATTTGGTCGTTAACCATATAAATACCCATGCATATCCATGAAGTATTATCAATATCTATAACCTCATCCAAATACAATGACACAAACCTAACATTTGCAATTTTCTCTTTCATATCATCCTTTTCTACTTGAGCTAGATACACCCAAAAAGGAAAACCACCAAATGCTTAGATTAATCCTAGAAAATAACTTAGGGTGTAGAGTAAGAAAACCCAACATAAATGCATCCAAAATAGAAGCTTACCACTACCTACAATGGCAATGGAAAGAGTAGTAATAGTCTTGGACTTAGAGCTAAGTTAATATAAGTGAATATTCAACAAGAAGCAACAATTCAAAAAATATGAAAATATCACACATTGACCACATAAATTCAAGGACTAATACCACATAAATGCATCCTAAGCCTCTATGTTAAGTGAATAGAAGCTTCAAATTCCAATTACGTTGTCATTCTTAATCAAGAAAAAATATTACCTCATATAAAAATGGAATATATTGACAAAATACAACGTGTTTATTCTCAAAAACTAATTGGCATTTCATAAATTAAAAATATTACCTCATATAAAAATGGAAGATATTAACAAAATAAAACATGTTTATACTCAAAAACTAATTGGCATTTCAGAAATTCTTGGACTCTCACCACTTGAGAAAAAATACTCAAGTGAAATGTCCCCCATGCAATCCTATTTTGTTAGAGTGAAAAATTGTAGCCAAAATTTATGTATAAGGCATCTTGTCCACAATTTTTATTTATTTAATAATAGGTTAATTGTTCCTCCAGAATGGTAGTTGAATAGAATGCTTAATATGTTAAGACAAATCAAATAAGGACAACATATTTGATTGTCATTCAAGAGTGTGAGACTGAATTATGTTGATTATATAAAAAAAAAAAAGACTAAAACTAGAAAAAATTGTGACTGCAACAAGGAGAAGATAAAAGGAATGTTCAAACTCCATACACATTTCCCTACAAGTAACGTGCCAATAAACAATAACAATCAATTCCAAAAGAATACACAAGTCAAGCACACATAAAATATAAGAAAATAAAATGTGGTGGAATATCAAGGATATAAAAAGGCCATTAAGAAAAGAAAAGAGAGAATGTTTAAGAGAACTACTCATTCACGTTGTAATGTCCCCCATTTAAATAAATCAACAATTCAATTTATCCTTGATATTAGAACAAAGCATCAGAGCATAATGCAATGATAGATTATCACTAGACAACAATGTGCAAACTAACCATTATAAGTTTTCTAACAAAATGATCTAGTATAATTTAGTATAATTTATAGTAGTATTAATGTTTTAAAACTTGGATTTGGTATTCAGATCGGTAAGGATCAACTCAGATTTGGCTTGGACTCAACTTAGAATCAGGTCGGTTTGAATTTTATGACTTGATTTATTAAAAAATACATAAAATATTTAAATTTTAATGAAAAATATATATTTTAAAGATTACAAATCATTATAGACAAAATATGCAAAGTTTGCTCATGTATATACCATGTAAGTGTGGATATATGAAAATGACACCAAGTTCAATACATATCAAAAACAAAATACATAATCAATGAGACTCTAAGTATCCTATAGGATAAAAAAACATGCTACAAGCTACTTCACAATGCACTAATCTTGCTATTGAACCTTGAAAAGGATGGCTTCAAACTAGGAGTTGAAACATCGGTTGTTTTAATTGACTGGCTTGGTAAGTTAATGATGGTTGAAGAGGTAAAATAATTTTTTGATGAGATAGATAAAACAAAAGTTCCCTCAAAAGTTCTTGTAAGCATCTTGGAATTGTATGTTAGGGAAGGCCTACAAGAAAAAAACAACATATACATTCTTGTTCCATGCTTGTCCCAACTACACCAACAATCTTTCTTATTGAGATCTTTTGTGGTGGGTCATTGTTTGATATGGATGTGGAAGAAATGGAACATCAATACAAACCATAACATACATTATGTGTCACTACCTACATTGATTGTGGAAGAAATGGAACATCAATACAAAACATAACATACATTATGTGTCACTACCTACATTGATTATTTTTTATTCTATTTCTAGCATCCAAGTTGGTTACATAATTTTGCAATTAACAATGCATTCATATGTTTCAATAGAAATATGGGTACTTGTCTTGTATTTAAAAAGACCTTTTGATTTGTTCTTTTATGTACCTTTTATCCCCAAAATATTACTTGACCATTTGAAGTAAGCTTATGGAGAAGGAATCAAATATGAACATGCTTTATATCAATGAAAGTGCACTTATATATCATATCAAATTTTTGTAAGGAAAAATACAATGAGAACAAATAATTTTGTTTTCATAATAGCATAATTATGAATTAATTATCATAATAGATAGGATATGTTTTAAGTGGATGCACAACCTAAATTACTAATTCTACATCATAAACATTAAATTAAATATCATAAACATTAAATTAAATATGTAAAAGTAAATTTTAATTTTACATTTAAAATAAAAATGCTTACACAATTTATCTTTAGAATTTAAAAAACTTAATAAAAAATTATCTGCATTTTGATTTGTACTTTTATATACTTTTATCCCTAAAATATTATCTGACCATTTCAAGTAGGCTTATGGATAAGGAATAGATTATGAACATGCTCTATATCAATGTAAGTAAGTTCACTTGATATATAATATCAATTTTTTGCAAGGAAAAATACAATGAGAACAAAGAATTTTGTTTTCATAATAGCATAATTATGACTTAACTAACATAATAGATAGGATATGTTTTAAGTGGATTCACAACCTAAATCACTAATTCCACATCATAAGCATTAAATTAAATATGTAGAGGTAATTTTTAATTGACACTTAAATTAGAAGCTTTTACAAAATTTAAGCTTTAGAAGTAAGAAAACTTAATAGAAAATTATATACCCCTTCAAAGATTTCTAATGATTTTAACAAAATAGTTTAAGTAGAAATAATAACAACAAATATGGAAACAAGGCACGAATCGAATCCAACTATGTTGGATAACAAAAACATGAAATGACATATTTTCTTATAAGTTAATTATACTTAAATTAAAAGGCTATGCTATAGGAGAAACCTTAAGAGAAACTTGATTTATTTATGTTCCGACATATACCTAAACTAATAAAAATCTTATTCTAACTTAGGGAATAATTAATTAATTTTTTTAGAGTAAATAGCCAAACCATACATACAAGCTTCAAAATTTAGGTGACAAAGGGAAACAGACAAAATGAAATCTTAGGTAGGTGGAGGGTTGGATCATTTACCTTTATTATTAAAGATGGAAAAGGAGAAACATAAACTTTTGGTTCCCTTTAAGTTTAAGGGTAATTGGATACATATAAGCTTCAAAATTTAGGTGACAAAGG
The DNA here is from genome assembly GCA_009831015.1 of Picea engelmannii. Classification (NCBI taxonomy): domain Eukaryota; kingdom Viridiplantae; phylum Streptophyta; class Pinopsida; order Pinales; family Pinaceae; genus Picea; species Picea engelmannii. The sequence continues at coordinate 121,965 of ML811640.1, read as the reverse complement.
GAAACATACAAAATGAAATTTTAGGTAGGTGGAGGGTTGGATCATTTACCTTTATTATTAAAGATGGAAAAGGAAAAACATAAACATTTGGTTCCCTTTAAGTTTAAGAGTAGTTGGATTGAATAAGAGAAATACAAAAACATGGTTATCCAGAATTGGAAGAAGTATGATCCAAGCTTGGCAAAATCAAATATGTTTTAGTTTGCATAAACTTGAACATAAAGAAAATAATGGCTAAATGGGCAAGGAAAAATCACAAAATGCACAAAAATACTTGAAGAGACTAAGGAAAAGATTAAGATATTTTTTGGATGAACAAATAAGGGGTCTTTACAATCGAAGAAAATGCCAAAACAATATGGAAAACTTAACCCATTTTCCCTTCATGGATAGAATCGAGGTAAAAAAATGTCTTTGAATATGTTTCATTTACTTTAAAGAGCTCAACAAGAAGGCCAACAAGATTTCTAAAGATGCTTTAATGCTACATGAGGGTCAGATGGTGATAGCTGAAGAAAGAAGAGAAGGATCTCTTCCTAAAAGTTCATAATCCTATTGAAGTCAAACAAAAAAATATGTCCTAAGAAATGGAGTCCTTTTTGGAATTTTTTGATGGGGATTTATATCCTAGATCAACTGAAACACTGTATAAACAATACTTTAAATATTGCATAAACAATACTTTAAGTATAGAAATAAAGGCTATGGTTTCCCATAATCCCAATGATCCATTTTGTTTTATGAATACCAAGATACCAAGCTAGAGGACTCAGACAGTCTTTACTCATTCTGTTTGGCAAAGACCAAAGGTTTAAGTTCTGTTGCCCCTGGTAGCGGTCGTGTGGAAGAATCAATTAAGCTCTTCTCTTATGCCACGTTAAGTGTATTTTATTTCATATATGGAGGATAGGAGTTTTTGAACCTGCAACTGCGCGGGAACCTCCAAGTTTCGTTAATGGCGGATCAACATCGTCAGGAGGGCGACAAATACTTAGTTGGCTTCCAAGCATTAAAACACTTCATTTTATGGAGCGTGTTGTGAGCTATAGGCCCTGCCTTGTCTTTTTTAGAGCCTTTTATCCCTTCAGGACATCCTTTTCTGACTTTGACAATCTATTTGATGTTAGTAATGAGTAGTTCACGTGTCTGGTTTTTTTTACTCTTTTCGGTATCTGAATCGAGTTATTTGGCAGTTTCCTCACTCTTTTATGTGCCTGGTAACCTCCCGAACCATTCTTTTGTCTGTTCAAAATTGTCTGGTGGTGGTTCCCCTGAAGCTATGTGTTATTTTCTTCCCCGTCGTCCCTCGGAGTCAGTTTCTCATCTAAGGGGACAAAGCTAAAGCCTCGAAAGGCTGGTTTAGGAAATCTCATTTAAATAGTCCGTCTACAGACTGGGGTTCGAAAGCGGGTGTGGAAGCCAAACAAGAGAGTTCAGAGGATGGTTTTAGGGGTGGATGTGGATCTCGAAGAGACCCGCAGACTGGCACTATGTGGGTTGGTAGGGAGACTATCCTACTCATATTTAGCGGATAGTCCGGTCACAGATTGGGTGCTTAAAACTTGGACCCCAATCCTCGAGTATGCTTCTGATATACGTTACCTCATGAAAGGATGGATGGGGTTCATCTGCAAAACCTCGGAGGATGTTACTATTCTACTGGACAAGTTCTGGGTTCTAGGAGGGAGCACACTAATGCTGAAAAGGTGGAGGGTGGTCTTTGATCCCTTAACAGAGCACTTCCAACACATGCATTTTTGGGTTCTATTGTCGAGACTTCCTATACATTTCTGGAACGAGGGGGCACTGAAGGCTATAGGGAACGCTCTGGGTTGATTTATTTCTCTGGATACCACGACCCTGGCTACTTCAACAAGGAAAGTGAGAAGGATACGGGTGGAAGTTGACATTCATGAAGGGCTTCCGAAAGTTATGGATATAGAATGGCGAAGCCGACATACTAAACAACGTTTAGAATATCAAGGTATCTCATTTATATGCAGTTGGTGTCATTGTACATGCCATCTTTGGCGGGACTGCAGTGGCAAAGTAGTTGAAGAAAAGTCCGAAGATACCCTACTACAGGAAGATCCTCCAGATTATATGAATGAAGAGGATTCCATGGGCAACACACCTTTCCACAATGCAGCCGAGACTGAGCTCCCCTCGGACCCGATGAATTCACTTTTGGGTAAGTTAAATCTTTTCTGCCCTACACTCTTTTCATCATTAATTTTTTGGGAAAATGAAGCTTTAGAAACCTCCGGGTGGTTATTGCGCTCTACTTCTGGTTCTAAAGGGGCTTCCGAGGGGGGTCTGGGCTTTGTTGGTCCTATTAAGGAGTTGTTGATTCTGTTTAATGAAGTGGGTAAGCCTCCCAGCCTAGCCTTCGGCCACCTTACTACTACTTGTTCAACTCTTCCGTCTAGCCTTCCCGTAGGGACACCTTTGATATCAGTCACTCAAGTGGATGAGTCGAGGGACTCGGTATCGACACCCAGCCCTCCTCTTCCGATGTTAAATGAGTCTTTGTTGGAACTTGGTTTTAGAGAACCTGAGGAGAATGAGACTTCTCTCAATACGGTACTTGAGTCATTGATTCCTTTTATTAGGGATAACAAAGAAGCCATTAAGCTACCAACCTTTTTGGGGAGGAAGTGCCTTGACCCTGTAGAGTCATGAGAGGCTACTAGCTCCAAGATCAAACCGACGAGGGAAGGGAAAGACTTTGCATATTCGAGGGGTTTAGGTGTATATTTCTCACCCATCAAAACGAGAAGTTGTCGGAAAAAATTGTCTCATAATTTGGTTAAGATTTTAGAGTCAGCCCCTTCCTCCAGTGACATTGGGCCTCTTAGAGCATTGAAAGCCTTGGCGAGGGCTACGTAAAGTTATTGCTCTCCCTAAATGTTAGAGGGATTGGAGGCACCTTCAAAGTTGCTTCCTTTCGGCGTCTATTGGATCACACCCGAACTAAGGTTATATTTCTTCAATAAACTTTGATTCTTGCTCAGAAAGTGAGGGACTTTTTACTTAATTTCCGACCATCATGGGCCATTTGCTCGATTAATTTTGTGGGTAATTATAGAGGCTTGTTAGCCGCGTGGGATCCTAACTTGTTCAATCAGGGTCCATATCTCACGGTGGGTGGTATTTTGTTAACAAGTAGGAGTCTTTTAAATAATCGGGAGATAGCTATGCTTAATATCTATGGGCCATGCACAAATAGGAAGACGTTCTGGAATTCAGTGGAAGGCAACGACATTCTATCTATTAAAAACTTGATCATGGCAGGGGATTTTAATATCTTACTCTCGTCAGAAGAGGCCTGGGCTGGGTCTCGGGCTGGTATTATGGATGATTACTACACTGATCTATTTTCTTCAAAAAAATTAATTGACATCAAACCGGCTAAAATGGTACCCACATGGAGAAATGGTCGCCTTGGCCAAGAAGCAATATCAAGGAGATTAGACAGGGTATTAGTCTCAGAGGATATTTTAAATGACGTTGGCTTTTACAGGTCTTGGGTTGAATTCCCATTTATTTCTGACCATGCCCCTGTACTTTTACGACTGGAATTACCGTCGACTTATAAGATCTACCCCTTTAAATTTAATGAACAGTGGCTCTATGAAAAGGAATTTGCGGATTTAGTTACTAAGGTTTGGAAAGACCCTGTTTATCTCTCCAAAAGGGGCAAACAAAAGAGAATCGTCTGGAAGTTACACGACCTGAAAAAACTTACCAAAAGCTGGAATAAAGACAAGACGACCATGAGCAAAGAAAAGCCGATTGCGATTTAAGCAGAGATTAAAGATATCATTAAAATTCTGAGTGGAGATCCTTATAATGAAGGAGTAGAGGTATCACTACAACAATTGGAATTTGAAAGAAACAAGCTTCTAAGAAAAGAGGAAGAGCAATGGTGTTTACGCAACAGGGCACTTTGGTTGGCCAGTGGTGACAAGAACACCAAGTACTTCCATAAGCTCGCAAGCCATAATAGATTTAAAAAACATATCTGGGAAATCAAAAGGGGCGAAGGTGATTCTGTCACGGATCAGGACTCCATTAAGGATGAAGCTATGGTTTTTTTTAAGAATTTCTATAGGGCGTGTTCGACAATACAGGTATTCCAACAGAGGACGAACACCTTCAGTAACCACTCACATAACCAGATCAAAGATCAACACACCGATGTTTTCACGTGGTAAAACCCCTACGGGGAAACATCCACGGCCCCAGCCAACGCGGCCACTTGGAGCAGTTTATTAATGCAAAGAAAAAGATTACAGAGAGATTTTACAAGAGAGTTTCTCACAATCGATCATCGTCAACTGACCCTCCATACTCTTTAAATAGAGATCATGGACCAATCGGGTGTTAAGCCATGGATCAATGGCCGTTAAGATCGAGGAGAGTATGAATCGTCAGATCACTCTATGTCGGGAACATATCGTGACCGTCGGATTTCCTAACTACAAATGCATACT
>ML811640.1:99612-112649 GCA_009831015.1 Picea engelmannii | reverse complement strand
GTCGGGAACATATCGTGACCGTCGGATTTCCTAACTACAAATGCATACTAATGCATACTAAAGAAACACACTTTTACCTAACGACATATTAGACCAAGTAGATCTTAACTAACTCCTAAGTGTCTAAATATCCTAACTAATTCTGAGTGGAGATCCTTATAATGAAGGAGTAGAGGTATCACTACAACAATTGGAATTTGAAAGAAACAAGCTTCTAAGAAAAGAGGAAGAGCAATGGTGTTTACACAACAAGGCACTTTGGTTGGCTAGTGGTGACAAGAACACCAAGTACTTCCATAAGCTCGCAAGCCATAATAGATTTAAAAAACATATCTGGGAAATCAAAAGGGGCGAAGACGATTCTGTCACGGATCAGGACTCCATTAAGGATGAAGCTATGTTTTTTTTTAAGAATTTCTATAGGGCGTCGACTACAATGAACATAATTGATCAATGTAAGTTGACAAAGTTCTTTCCTCTGATGGTTGATGAAGAAGATTCTATCACTTTGTACATTCTAGTTTCCCTGGAGGAATTGAAATCGATACTCTTTCATTTTAAGAAGGAAAAAAGTTTGGGCTCGGATGGGTGGACTGCAGAGTCTTTTATGCACTTTTTTGATCTAGTTGGGGAGGATCTCCTAGCAATGGTGGAAGAATCAAGAACATTAGGCTCTATTGCGGGAGGCCTAAATTCCACGTTCTTGACTTTGATTTTGAAGGCTAATAATCCAAAAACCTTTGACGACTTCCGCCCGATTTCATTGTGCAACCTGTGCTACAAGATAATTTCAAAAATTATCGCCAATCGGATTAAACCTCTCCTGTCAAAGTCAATCTCAATTGAACAAATGGGCTTCCTGAAAGGTAGGCATATTCAAGATGCAATCGACATAGCTCATGAAATCCTTCATAGTATAAAAAAGAAAAAGTTGAAATTCCTTGTGTTAAAACTGGACTTAAGGAAAGCCTACGATTGTATTGACTGGAATTTTCTTAGAATGATCCTTCTTAAAATTGGTTTGGGGATCCAAATGACCAATTGGATCATGTCATGTATCACATCTTTGTCCTTTGCTATTTTACTTAATGGGGAGGCCACCGATTTTTTCAGAAGCAGAAGGGGAGTCAGGCAGGGTTTCCCATTATCACCTCTCCTTTTCATCCTAGTAATGGAAGGGCTCAACTTGTTATTGAAGAATAGTCTCGCAGAAGGAGTTATTTCAGGGATTGAGTTTGCGAAATTGACCAAAATCCTTCATCTATTGTTTGTGGATAATGTCCTCATTATGTCTAAAACAATCCTCTTAGAATGGAGAGAGATCGACAAACTGATTAGTGTTTTCTGTAAATCCTCGGGTCTCGTGGTGAACCTTTCAAAATCAACTATCGATTATGCAAGTCTCTCGAAATTAGAACCGAGCCAGTTCAAATCTTTCCTCCACTATAGTTTTAGTGATCTCTCCAATGGGTTCTGATACTTGGGATATTTCTTGAAGACAGGAGCACACCGCGCAACAGATTGGGAATGGCTTGTTACAAAAGTTACTAATAAAATCGACTTATGGTGAAATAGGTGGCTCTCACTGGGTGGGAGATATATTTTGGTTAAAACAGTATTGGAAGGCCAAACAATATACTGGATGTCCATGGAAGCATTGCCTCGCTCTGTTTTAACTAAACTTAGAAAATTGATGTTCCAATTTTTATGGAATGGACATTTGGACAGTTAGCAGTATCACCTCTGTAGATGGGAGGTTCTTTCAAGACCTAAAAGGAATGGGGGATGGGGTATCCGTAACCTCACCCAATTCAATTTGGCATTGAATATTGTTACTCTTTGGCGTGTTTTAACTCAGGAGAGTATATGGCATCAGGTCATTAGGGATAAATACCTACAGAAATCCACTCTCATCAACTGGTTCAGATTGCCAAGTCATAAGTACATTTCAGCTTCAAGGATTTGGTTAAGTCTCATTCACACGCTCCCTATTATCAACCACCGGATCACTTGGTGCCCTGGAGCAGGTCATCTAATCTCTATTGGGCGTGATAGGATATTGGGCATTGGGAACATGTCCTTTCTCTCTGAAGCTCTTATTACAACGCTTAATCATAGACAGATACCCACTCTTGCTCAAGCTTTGAATGTGCGAGACCCTTTTACCTTTGCAGAGATATGGCGGAGAAGCGACGAACTGGAGTTGTCGGGGGATCAAGCTACATAATGGACAAATTTTACATTGGAGTTATGTGGATCGGGGATCACACTCATTGAAAACACAAAAGGATGTTCTTAGGTGGACTGGAGGCAACCTGTCCGGGGATCTCACTATCAAAAACTGCTATAATGCGATTCTTTCTACACAGACCCTACCGATTTGGAGCGGTTGGAAGTTAAAATTATGGAAATGGAGTGTACAACTGAAAATTTATTGTTTTTTTGGTTGGCATCCGATAATATAATATTAACTTGGGACATTCTACTAAAGAAAGGGTGGGTAGGACTGGGTATCTGCCACCTGTGCAGAGCAAATTCTGAAGATAACTCTCACATGTTCATCCATTGTGCCTTTACAAAGAACATATAGGCATTTCTAGCGCAAGTCTTAAATTTCAAATTCTTGTGGAATGGTCATACCATTTGTGACTGTATGGATGCGTGGCTATTGAATAAGACAATGCCCAAAATTCTTCTAATATTGACAATTTGGTTCATATGGAAGGAGCGTAATATGGTTCTCTTCGAAGGGAAGAAACCCTCGGTGTTGATTGTTGCCTATAATACTATAGGAGCGCTCAATAAAAAACATACAGACATCAAGTCTCAGGTGTTAAGAATGAAACCAATCAACATATTGCATGGATATACATTGGAATTTTTCGATGGGGCAGTTGTCGCAAGGGGGTTCCATATGCGGGGCAGGGGGTTCTTTGAAGTGTTTAGATGCTCCAGATTATAGATGGTATATCAATTATGGAGCAGGATCCAATACCAAAGCAGAGTTAATGGGAGCGTGGGCCACCCTCACTATTGCAAGACGCTTGGAAATACAACACATTTAGGTTTTGGGGGATTCCAAAGTGATAGTTGACTGGCTTAATCAAAATGAAAATCTTCAAGCCATTAATATTGAAGGGTGGAAGATCAGAATTCGGGACTTGACGACAACCTTCCAAGGTATCAACTTCCAATACATATACATGGAATCCAATGAGGAGGCAGATAAACTATCAAAGCAAGCACTTTCCTCGCCGAAAGGAAGACTAACATATTTCACTTGGGATGGAGAGAATGTGGGGCCAACCCACCATTTGAACATATTCTAATTACTTTATTCCACTCGTCGTTTTTGTGGTTCTGTTCCTCCTTGTATGGGCCTGGAGTGCAATATTATGTTACTTTGAGATTACAGTCTTTATTCTCAGATTTTGGTTGAAGCGGCCCTATAGGGTTATTAGTGCCTATTGCATTTTTGGTATGAGTTGATCAGGGTTTTTTCTTGTGTGTAGTGGGGCATTGTTGGTTAGACAGATCTAGTTATTGCTCTTTATTTCTAATGATGTAAAAAATATATATATACTAATATAATTTTTTTGTGAATTTTCTTCTGGAAAAAAAGCTAGAGGACTCACCACCTCATTGTAGGAAGATGCTCCTTTTTGTTTTTGTGTCTCATTTATGCAGCCCATAGATAATGTCTTTTATATTCATAGTTAATAAACAAGTTGTGGTACAAATTTATTATTGTGACTATTGGTATTGAAATAATTCTATGTACATTTAGAAGCAACGCATGTTATTCACTATCATTCTGCGTTTTTTTTATGAATACTTCTACAATATTATTAGCGTGATTAAAACAATTTGAGCATAGCAACATGTAGTCTATGAAATTCATTATCTTTATGCTTTATTCAATGAATATCTTTTCATGCTTGAATATATATGCACCTCACCATGCCTAGCATGTTTTCTTTTCATATCAGAAGATGTTGAAGATCTCCCTTCCTCTTTAATATCCATGATATTTCAGTGTATTCTTTGATTTGCAAAGATTGATTTCCACCCTCATTGTCACTTGAGGTATCTATTATCCTTTAACTTTTTATGCATATTTCATTTAAACTTATTATTATGTTTCTATAATGTGGGATAAAGGTTCCCATGGAAAGGCCCCAGTTTAGGAATTTGAAAGCAGTTACCTAGATTCAACATACATTCTTTTTTCCTTTCAAATTTATTAACAAGAAATTGAAATATGACATTGAAATCTTACAAGATAGAGCTGCTACTGAAGTGACAATGGGAAACCAATTCATAATGTATTTGAGGGCTACCCGCTCTGGTCTAAGAGCTAGCTTGTGGCCTAACGTGGGGAGGTTTTAAAGCCTCTAATGGATGCCTTGGCATAGTTTCTTAGCAAGGAACATCTCGAGGATAACTGTGACAATTGATAGATATACCTAAATTACCATAAGGATAACCCCACTCAAGAGATGTATTGAGTGAAATAACTAAAGTGTTTCCTACATACTCTATATCTTCTTAATTGTTGACATTATATAGGTTGGAAGTGTTACTCTTCTCTACAATATAGTGTTTGATTCATCATTATTTAATTTCAGAAATGTAGTTAATAGAAACTTGAAATATGGTCTTCATCACAGATATTTGAAGATTCTCCAACATAATGAATTTGAAATTATGGTGTTTAAAGTTGGAACTCATCAACATTAAAGAGATTAATAGTTGAATAAAATAAAGTATGGTAGCATATCTTTGTAGCCATTATATTTTTATTTCAGCAAAAAGTTTCCAATAAACAAATTTTCAAGTTATTTATTGTTTTGTAGTGCCACTAAATGATTTTCACCACAAAGCAATGATTGTATCCTTGGGTTTGGGCTTGATATGTAAGACTAGCGACCACTAGCTTTCCAATATAGCACAAGAACAAGTGCAATTACCATAACAAGATCATATTCAAATACACTTCTTATTGCATAATTGTTGATCTATTACCTTGTTCAAGAGTGAAAGAATGGGAATATATAGACATAACACTAACAATGAAGACAATCCACAAAATAATTCTGTGAAAAATACATGATTGATACCACTAAAAAATCAATCATATGGACCAAAGGTGTTTGGGTTCCTATCTCATCCCTTCATTGATCACCTACTTACTTTAAAGTCTAGCCACTAACAAGCATGGGCCACTATGCAAGGGAATCAAAAGTAGAGTTAGGGTGAAAGAGAGAAACATATTATTTAGTGCTGCATGTTGCTTGTGCTAGAAGGAAAGCTAGTGACCACTAGCTTTCCTTCTAGCACAACCACAAGTGCAATGCCCACAACAACATCAAATTCAAATACAATTCTTATTGCATAGGATGATATTTTGATATTCATTCTCACCCAATAACAAATAGATACGTTTTTACATATAAACTAAAAATATGGATACATATATAATGGATTCTTTATCTCATATGCTTTACTTACTAATTTTGAGGCACTCAAGGGAGGTTATCCCTCTATCATATAATGTAAAATGCCCATACATCTAGGAAATTAATCACTATTTCCAGGATGAATGGTATTAAAACCTCCTTAATATTAAACCAAAAACCTCCAAAACATAACAAAGACTTGCCAAAGGATCAAAAACACTAACTTTCAAGTTGAAAGAGAGGATGCTATAACTATCACAAAAAGACTTGAAAGAGAGGATGCTATAACTATCACAAAAAGACTTGAAAGAGAGGATGCTATAACTGTCACAAAAATTGCAGAATTTCCATACCAATTGAACTACTTTTCCATTTCCTTTTCTTCCATACTCACTAGCCTCATCCTCGTAATATTTAATTTCTTCTCCATTCTCCTTGGAGTCTATAAAATTTGATATTACACAAGTAATACCTGAATTGTGTCATATGCCTACTTATTCATCTCTAGAAATATTTCCTCACTCATTACATTTTATGTTCTCTTGCAAGCACTATCTATTGAATTAAAGCCTTCCTCACTCATTACATTTTATGTTCTCTTGCAAGCACTCTCTATTGAATTAAAGCCTCCTCAATCAGATGCTTTATGTCATTAATTTGACCTTCAATTGTTCATTCGGTTCCTATGATCTTTAAACTTCCCTTGCATTTTCATTCCTAATACTTGTTAATGTCATATATCTTGCCCTAAATCGGTATAATTTTCTCCTTAAAAGTAGATATATGCTTGGGTGCACCTCTTCTTTGGAGCCATGAATCTTAACAAAAACATCAATAGATTCAAATTATGGGAGTTAAGTAACAAGGATATCACCCATATGTGTTCACATAACATTATTACAACGCCAACAAGAAAAAAATCCTCATTAAAATTCCAAAACCTCAAGTTATAGTGTTCCAAATCAACAATCTTGTTTGCCAACAAAAATTTCTTTCCATTTCATGTCCTCACGGTGAATTAGGAGAGATAATTTTATTTTATCTCTTAACCATGGCCTTAATCCCCTTATATTTGTGGATATATGAATACACATAATTTTCATTATTTAAATGTTTAATTTAGTATCTCCAAACCGTTTGGCATGTTTAATGCTTAGGTGATTATAAGTTTCATGTGGTGCTTGTATCACACAAGAGCCAACTACAAAAAAAAAAATGTGGGCATTGATGGTTAGTATTTTGCCAATGTGGTCCCTTTTATTGGCTCCGGAAAAAGGTAATCATATCCACTATTATGAAATAAGAAGTGTATTTGAATCTAATGTTGTTGTGGGCATTGTGCTAGAAGGAAAGTTGGCGGCCACTAGCTTTCCTTCTAGAACTAGCACAATGATGCACAAGCACGAGAAACATGTAGCACTGAAAGAATGCCAAAATGACATGATGATTTATGGAATGCAATCAAATTTGCTTGTTATTCCTATATTGGGTACCCTCATGAAGTATAAGCATTGTTCATTGAAATGCAATTCCAAAGATTAAATCCTAATTCAATCACCATGGTTAGTGTTTTGTTTGTGTGTACCCAATAATTGGATTTGGAACAAGGTAACAATATTCACGATTATGCAATAAGATCAAGTGCTTTGAGTCTGATCTTGTTGTGGGAAATGTGTTCGTAGACATGTTTACCAAATGTGGGAATATATGCATTGCATGACAAGTGCTTAAGAAGGTGTTGAGTTGAAATATTGTCTAATGGAATGCAATTGTTTTGGCATACAAAATTCATGGACATGTTGAGGATGTTCTTGCTAATTTTTTCCTTAAAGGCACATACAAAAATCATGGATCATATCACCAAGGATAGAAATACTTTTAGTGCATGAAGTCATATTGTGGCTATGGCACAAGTGAAAGTGATAATAGCACAAAACTTCCTTCCTTTTTAGGGTTATGGATCTACTACGAATCTAGATCCATTAGAGTCCAGTACTAGTGTAGATCCATTTTAACCATGTATCTATTGATATGCCTTGGGGGTCTTCCCTAGCCTCTAATTGATTATCACTAATATAATTTTAGCTACTATTCTATGAGGACACTCTCCTATAGTATTAGCCAACATGTTCGACAAAACATGGTATTCCCACATAGGACGAGCACCTTAAGAAACCATTCACACAACCAAATCAATGATCATAACACTGATGTATTTACATGGTTAAAACCCTCTAAGTGGGAAACAGTCCATGCCCCAACCAATGTGGCCACTTGAGGCAATATATTAATGCAAAAGAAAAATATTTTACAAGAGAGTTTCTCACAATTTATCATCAACAAATGACCCTTCATGCTATTTAAATAGAGATCATGGATTAATAGGGTGTTAATCCACAAATAAATATAGTCATTAAGATCAAGGAGAATATGAGCCATCAGATCACTCTATGTCTAGAACATATCGTGACTGTCATATTACATAACGACAAATGCATATTAAAGAAACACATTTTTACCTAAAGACACATTAGACCAAATTGATCTTAACTAACTTCTAAGTGTCTAAATATCCTAATTGGTGAGCTTGATGGAACTATGAATGTCACAACATAGGGTGGTCAATTTTTTTTGTTGGAATAAAAAACTATGAAAGGATCTATCGAAGCCACATGACCCCTTGAATTGCATTGACCATTACTTGGTACTATGATTGTTTTGAAGAAAGAGCAAGATCTTGTTATTTCTTTCAAGCCCAAGTGATAGGTCTAGAACCAAGGTTGAAAACATAACCTGCAGTAGACTTTTGATCATCAAGGTTTCCAACCCAATTTGAATCAGTGAAACCAACCAACAAAGGATCCCCCCCTGAACTGTAATGTATCTTGAACTGAAGACATACTGAATTACCCTCTTTGTTGCTTTCCAATGGCTCTCATGGGGTGTTTTCATATATTGGGAAACAAGACCAACAAAAAAGAAAATATCATGACAAGTATGAGTCAAATACAAAAGGCTACAAACTAACTAATGGTACAAAGTGTCATCAACTTTGGGAATAGTACAAGCGACAGAAAGTTTGACTCCATACTGTAAGGGAGAAGGGGTTCATTTACAATATTCCATGTGAAATCAACAAAGAAGGTCACATGTATACTTACATTGGGAAAGGGAAATTCCTTCCGTAGTTTGCAAAACTTGGAGGCCAAGGAATAATAAAAATAGCCTAAGTTTGTCACTTCAAATTTCTTCTTAAGGTTGGATTTTACATGGGTTAAAAGTTTAGGGTCACTACCAGTGAGGATAAGTTCATAAACATAAAGAAAAAGTATTATGATATGGATTTTTTCTTTCTTGGTATATACATTGGGGTCAAAATGACATTTAGAAAATCCAGTGTAAAGAAAAAAACTTTCCATTTTAGCATACCAAGCCCAAGGAGACTGCTTAAGACCATAGAGAGATTTCTTAAGGTGGAAAATAAGGCTGGAGTCATTTTGAACATAGCTAGGAGGTTGTTCCATGTAAATTTCTTCTTATATATCCCCATGCAAGAAGTCATATTTAACATCCATATGATGGAATTTCCATCTATGTGAGGTAGCAAGGGCTATAACAAGGTGGATGGAATTCATTTTGGCTATGGGGGAAAAGGTTTCAATATAGTCAATTCCTTTAACTTGAGAGAAAAATTTTCCAACTAACTGGGCATTATGTCTTTCAACACTTCCATAGGATGCATACTTAGTTCTGTATACCAATTTACATCTGACAAGTTTTCTTTCTTTTGGAAGAGGTACAATATCTCAAGTATCATTCACGATTAAGGAACAATATTCTTCATTCATTCTTGTGTCCCAATCTGGATGGCCATAAGCTTATGCAAATGTCCCTGGATCACAAGTCTCTGAAACTTGGTCCAAAATGGAGGATTCTTATTGGAACTTTGAACACGTATGATGTTGATCTATAGGATTACCGTCAAGATCACTAGTTGATTCTCATGCTGAACAAACCCATATAGGAAACGATGGTGTTGGTGCAAGTTCATATTCAGTGGAATCATCTAGAGGAAGATGAGTAGGTGGAGGTGGATTTCCATCCTTACTTTCATTATCTTAAGAAAAAAATAAAATAGGACTATAAGATGGCACAAACATTGAATATAGCTCACGAGGAAAAGATGGCACAAATGTCAAATTAGGCTCACATGCTAAGAGATTTTCATCAAAATTAACATCTCTTCTAATAATTATTTCAATGGAATGAGGTTGAAGAAGTTTGGAACCTTTGACATCTTAAGAATATCCAACAAAAATGAACTTCTCACTTTTAGGCTATAATGATTTCTTTTTCTCATATGGAATGTGAGCCCATGCTTCACTACCAAATACACGGAAGTGGCTTACATCTAGATTAATTTTAGTCCATGCTTCTTTTGTTGTTATATTTTTTAAAGCCTTTGTCAGAGTGTGATTTACTATGTAATTGGAACAATTGATGGCTTCTTCTCAATAATGAAGACTTAAACTTGTAGAGTGGATCATACAATTTTCCATTTCCTTTAATGTGTGATTCTTTCTCTCAGCAACACCTTTTTGTTGTGGTGTATATGGAACAACATGTTTCACTTGAATGCCCTCTGAAATGCATGAAGTTATAAATTTTGTGTTCACATATTCGCCTCCATTATATGTTCTTAACCTTTGTAGTTAATGTCCAGATTGTTTTTATACAAGGGACTTGTAGGCCAAAAACATGTCAAAAATTTCACTCCTATGTTTTAAGAAATAAACCCAAGTGTGTTTAGAGAAGTCATCAATGAAAGTTATAAGAAGTACTTGAACCCAAAGAAAGAAGGATAAGGAAGAGGATCACACAAATCATTATGAACAAGTTGTAAGGGGGCAGATGCATGCCAAGGGGCATATTTTTCAAAAATCTCCCAATGATGTTTGTTGAGAACACAACTGACACAAACACCATCTCTACAAGAAACAAGAGGAAGACTAGTCATTGTATTTTGATCACATAGTTGCTATAATGAGTGATAGTTTAGATGACCAAAACACTCATGCCAGAGATTTTTCAAGTCACTTCTATGAGAAATACAAACAGATTGAAAAGATGATGACCCAAAGTTGTCAAATTTGTACAACCTAGTAATATCATCAACAATTCCAGTGGCTAGGACATGCTTAGGGTATTTTAAATCCTTGATTACAACTTGGTGAGGTGAAAACTCTATTGTTTTACCTTCACCTAAATGAGTGATCTGATATATTGATATAAGGTTATAGGAAAAACTTTGAACGCATAATACATCATTGAAATGACCATTATCTACCTGAACTATTCTAGACCCTACAACACTAAGAGATCTATCATCACCAAGAAATATTTATTTGGTGCTACAATCATTAAGAGAAAAAAAAATGGCTTTTATCCTTAGCCATATGATAAGATGCTCCATAATCAATAAGCCACTCATTAGAAGAAGTATATGTTACATTGAAGGAGAAACTCGAAGAAGAAAGTGCGTGTCCATGATAAGAATAGTTAGAAGAAGAATAATTAATATTGATGTTGTGCTTCTTCATTTTCACTTCTAAGTCCTCCATATTTTTAAAACATTTAGGCTTTGGATGACCATCTCACCCATAAAAATTACAATGTGTGTCTGTCTTTTTACTTTTTGATTTTGGTCCTTTGTCACCATTGGTAGTAAAAGTTGGTTGAGAGGGTTTGGGACCCTTGTTTTTTTTGTTGTTGCAAGGATGTTGCTTCTTTGTATGCTTGGTTTTGTCTTTCTGTTGAGCCACTAAGGCTTTGTTAGATGTACTTACTATTATACCACAAATGGCCACATCAATTGCATTTTTGAGATGGCTTAGTCCTTTTCCCTAGCTTGCAAAATTAAGTCCCATCCCCCTTCATCAAAATCACCTAAAAAATAAAATTTTTGTTTACATCTGAAAGTCACCCGTGTGCAAACTGTGGATGTTCATGCCTTGCTAGTTTGCAATTCGTGGATGCCCTAAAAAATATGAAAAAATTAAAATATCCACATTTAAGGGGCGGGTTTTTTTTCTTCAGTTGGGCTCGTTCCTAAACTTCCCTTGGACTGTACACAACGTAATTCAACCACCTCAACCTATTGAGGATAGTATAAAAACACCTATGAGGGCATGGGTGAGGAGGACATCCTTGGTGCAAGATTATGCTGATAGTTTTGCAAGCTTCCGTCAGTCCCTGATCCTCTAAGTAGCATCCTTGTTATGGAAACTCATTTTCCAGCATTCCTTCCTCCCACATATATGACTATAGTGTGTGTTCCTATCCCTTATGGGTCATCCGAGGAAGATTCATCCTACAGAGTTTATGCTTGAAGGACCAGCATAGGAACATGGGCAGTTGGCTTCGAGGCAGTTATGATGATTAGATTCGGGGTGTAACTACCTACTCATATTGTTTTCAATAAAAGGGTTATCCTTCCCTCCATATTTGTGTAATATTTTTTAATCTATTTGTATATTCTTACTTTATTTACATATCTGAATTTTCTTATTACATGTATGACTTGTTTTCATAACTACTTGGTGGCAACATAGACTTGATCTCCTTTTGCAGGATGATACCGGAAAATATCAAGAGTGAATCAAAGGTAGAGAGCAAGGAACGACACCAAACGATAGGATACAAGGTGTGACCTCTTCTCTTCTCTCTTCCAAAAGTATTTATTTGATTACTAGTTTGTATGTGTGAGAGTAGGGTTTGTCTTTTGAATACGGTCACGTTCTACTGTGACATGACCTAAGGTCACAGGGAAAAATCCCATTAACAAAATTGGTGACCATATCGGGGATATTTCTCCTAGTTTGGGTCGATATGAGGTTTTCTTGTGTTGTCTTGATTGTTGTGAGTTTATTTTTTTCTGAGATTTTCATTCAAATCATCTGCCATCTAGAAACTTTTTCTAAGTTTTTGGAAGCCTCCTTCTGGATTGGATTTTTTCTTTTTCAAGTTTTACTAATCCATTCACGTTGTGTCCCTTTATGAGTCACGGATATCCACGATTCTCCATTGTATGACCCGTGGATGTCCACTAGTCCTAGTGTATAAAGTCGTGTATCTGTGTAAAAAACTTTTTTTTTAATCCTTTCTCTCTGTTCTGGGAGGGTCTGGTTTGGTTCTTCGGTATAATCTGAGCCTTCTAGGTTTTCTTTTGCTTTTGATTATTGTGTTAAGTATCTAAAAACTTTGAAATCATCTGAAAGATCTTGCTTGGTTAGGTTAGTCTTTTGGTTATAAGGTTCTTTATGTGGCTCAAAAGGCCAGTAGTGTGTGTTTGGGTTGAGTTTCTAGTTTGATTGTTGTGTTTCAATGATTGTTGAATGTTTGCTTTCTTCCTCTTTACATTCATCCCTTTGTTCATAAAAGAAAAAGGAAAATAACATATCATTTCCATTTCATTTCTTTTAGTAACAGAAAAGACAAAACTACTTGTTTGTTGGTCATTCTTCTCTGATTCCCTAGTCTCTGAACTTTTCAAGAAAATAATTTCCTTACTAGAACGCG
>ML811640.1:85174-96954 GCA_009831015.1 Picea engelmannii | reverse complement strand
TCTTGCTTTACTAGCATTTAAAATAAAATAAAAAATCTTTTCATTTTCTTGTTTGGTTGAACAGTGTGTTTCTGCATTATTAGGCCAGGGAAAAGTCTTTTATTTCATAAGTTTTTGCAGTTCACTTAGATCATAAGTAGCTCATAGTTGAGTGAAATTCCTTTGAGTTTGCTATCCAAAATCTTAGAAAAATTAAAAATATTTTTTGAAAAGTTTTCGAAATTTTGCATTTAGTAAAAGTTTTGTTTCCAGCTTTTTTATTCATTTTTTGCTTTCGTCTTTTACACATCATCAGTTTCACTCTCATACCCCTTGACGTAAGACAAATCCATAAAAGTAATGCTAAATTTAAAATCTACTAGACTTTTATGTTTGTAGGGTTCACAAACTAGTTCAGGACTAGGGCCTTGGATTAGGTTGGAGAGGAAACTCTTCAAGGCCATTTAAAATCAAACATTGGAGTCTAAGATAGGGAGTGTCTAAGTCCAGTTTCATGAAATTTATCCGGGACCCCCCTCTAACACAGGGATAAACATGAGGTCGCGTTCGGAAAGGTAGCGGAGATAACCCCTCCAAAGCCGGACCAATCGTAGTGGAGAACACATATAGAGGGATTGTTTTGGGATTCCGTCGTTTGCATTTACCACAAGGCTTCATGGGTCTCAAATCCGTTCGAGGTCCTCACTTGTCTCCTATACCATTTGCTCTCAATACCCTTGACAAGTTTCGGGCTCGATACCCTGCTCATTGTGGTCTACCCGACTTTCGACTGTACCTTCCTGGTGATCGTTCGCGTGCTGGCAACCTAGTTGCCAATCTTTGTTAGGGACATACACAGGTGACTGTGGGGGTATACCGCGGTACCTAGAATAGGCATCGGGCCATGCTTTGCAGAGTATACCCGGAGGGTGCTTCCGTTTTCGAGTTGCACTTGCACCGGTAATTTGCTCTAGTGTTGGTTGTTGTAACTGTTCTTCCAATTAATTTAGTGTTTGTTTGTCTTATCTTCTAGGGATTATTTTGTAGTGGGTGTTACTTTTGAGCGTTTAGACTACCTTAGAGTGTCTTGGATATTCTCACATAGTGGACGATCCCAAGCTCCGCCGGTCACGAAGGCTTCTTGGCCTGCCGTCGGTTACACTGGAGCCACCCCCGCCACCATTAAGGTGGAAGCTAGACTAACAAGGGTCTTTTGAAGCAATTGGGTTGCAAACCATTGTGCCCGAACAACCCCCAGAGGAATCGACCATTTTGGACCTTGAAGCAACCGCTCTTGGCCCGGTTGAAACCCCAACCACTAATTTCTTGGCACCTTTTATTGTACCAATTCAATTTCACGAGCGCTAGACAGTGTCACACACAGCAATGGAAACAAATGTTGTTACTCCTTCTGGGAATTCTTCAATTCCCACCACGGTTGTCACCACAGGAGAGATTTCATCTCCTAACCCATCGTCATTGGTCCGATCCACCATGGTCTCGACCGCAACTACTTCACACAGTGGTCCAAACTCGTCTTTGGCGGCGGCCACAACCCCTTTCACACCAAGTGCGACAGACCCTCCGTTCTCATATGGCATGCCTAGTTCGGGTACAAGTCCTGTACTTTCCTACTCCACTTTACAGACTTTGGGTCTGGGGGCAGGGAGCTCTAGTGCTCCTCTGCAAGGTCACATGGGGGGCACTCCTGTCCCTTTTAATTCTTTTCCTTACGAAGGAGGTCATGTCCCTCCTTCGTCCCCTTCACTCGGTGGTTCGCATCAACAATCCACCGGACAACCTACACACAATAGTTTATTTGGAGCAGGGAGTCAAGGACCACCTTCGTATAGTATGTTGATAGGTTCGACATCGTTTTCTTGGAACAGAACGTTTGGTAACAACACCTTCTCATCAGCATCTTTCTCGACTGGGGGCAACCCCATTTTTGGACAATCTACTCCTATGCAGGGTACTATTCCTGCACAAGGGGAAAACCTAACAGGACCTTGGAATTCAGGGCAAGGATCTGTTCCCTCCTCCAGAATGTCGATCTGGGGTAATTCTTTCCACAATCAATGGAACCCCAGACAAACTAATATGCCTATCCCCACGGGACCGGCATGGGGTAATCCTTACCAAAGTCCTTCGAATACAATGCATGCCCAACAATCTATGTCCTATTTGGGAAATCAGCCGATGATGTCTCCACATATGCAAAATCCTTACGCTGGCCAGGGCCCTGGTTTCTACCAGAATCCAGGCCAGCAGCCAAACTTTTCCTTGCAACCCGGTGCCAGTCAAACTCCAAGTCCCTTTTTCCCAGGTTATCAGCAGCAACCCAAACTACCATTCTTGGCGACTTTACACTTGCTAGATTTGACAAGGTTGTTGAATGACCCTATTTGTCATGATCCACATTGGCCTCCTATGCCGACAAAGTTTCCTTCGGACATTCCAAAGTTCAAAGCCAAGCCTAATGAAGATCTAGGAGATCATGTGACTACCTTTCATCTTTGGTGCTCATCTAACTCATTGAAAGATGACTCCGTTCAGTTGCGATTGTTTCAATGTACTCTCATTGGGAGTGCCATGAAATGGTACATTGAGCTTGATCGCTCAAGATACTCTTCTTTTGGTGAACTGGTGATGGCTTTTCTTAACCATTTCCAGTTACCTGTGAGATACGATGCTGGCACAAAGATTCTCTCTAATTCTGAATAGACAATAGCAGACCATATCTCTTATCACATTCGAGAATGGAGACGCCAGAAGAGTTTAATCAAGGTACTAGTCCTACCAGCATTCCTGCTTGAGTGGTTCCTTAAGTCTATGGTCCTGCAGTTATACAAAGATGTTGCGACGTCAGGAGTTTTCTCTGAAGAAGATGCTATCATGAGGGATCAACAGTTTGAGCTCATCTATTCTCAGTCCGGTTTATTATACAACATCTTGCCAGATGCGCCACGTTCAATACTGGATAAAACTAGACAGAGAGCTAGACCACATGCTGATGGTATTGTCGGTTCAACACAAACCAAGCCCGTTGAGCAATTGACAAAGCAGTTGCAATAGTTATCCATACAACACACAACGGCCAGCCAAACTACTGCTTTGGCTACTCCCCCTACCAAAATGTCAGAAGTACACACTATGCAGTCGACTAACCCAAAGGCCACCCAATAGCCTGAAGGGAAGAAAAAACAATGAAAGAAGGGTAAGGGGGATAAAAAAACCCAACAATAATGCTAGCGGGGACAACACTGAAAAATGGAAGGTGAGGTATCCTTGCAACTTGTGCGCTAAAGACCACCCGACCCATCTATGTCCTCAACTTGCAGAGGCCCAAAAATTTGTCACACAACAACAATAGGCAGTGTTGACGAACCCATTTCAACATGGGCAAAATCTAACTCAAGCCTCTGCAAGCACGGAAGGGGGCAACCAAGAAACCTTCCCGCCTTCGAACAAGCCCTCATTCGCGAACGTTTATATGGTTAGGGGTGATTTTTTCATATCAACTAGAGTGCATGATTATAGTAAACCAAACACTTTTGAGAAGGGTAAAGAAGCTGACCTCCCATCTCTTCCTCTACAGATTGAGAAGACGTTGGGAGAAACAATGACATGCATTCCAAAAGGTGCATTTAAAAAAGCTTCTCATAATCCAAACGCAAGGGCCGCCCAGAACTACTCTGTGGTGGAAGATTTATCACAAACCCCTTGTGCGATGTCGGCTTTGGAGGTCCTCCAAAGCTGCCCTGCTCAGAGGAAGGCCTTGCTAATCGCATTGGGCTCTACGGAGACTTGTAATCCGGGTACCATCATGTTAGATACAACCAACTTAAAACCTCGTCTGCCTTACCACGTAGCGTTTCAGATAGTAGTGGCTTGCCCCATGAAAACTATTACACAGAATATCTTCCGCACGGTGGTCGACGAGGGCACCTCGACATGCGTTATGTCGTTGGCATGTTGGAAGGCCATTGGCCAACCCGTTTTGTCTCCATCACCTACTCTTCTCACTGCTTTCGACGGTCGTTTGTTCCGACCACATGGCATCGTTCCTTCTTTTCCCATGCAGTTAGGAGGGAAAACCGTGTGTGTCGAAGTAGAGGTAGTCGATGCTCCCCTCGACTATAACCTCTTGTTAGGATGGAGTTGGACTTATTCTATGCAAGCTGTGGTTGCTACAGTTTTTCAGGTCTTGTTGTTTCCACACGAGGGTCAGATAGTGACCATTGATCAATTGTCTTTCTCCAGACCTGACCCAGCTTTGGGGGCATCCACGGTCTCGATGATTGATAATCCTCAACCAGGTGTCGTTAACGTAGGAGTTGGTCTGTGCCCATCCTTGATGGGTACCTTCGATTACCCACATCCTCATGGCGATATCAAATTTATATCTAATCACCGTAAGGTTGAGATTTTTCAAGTTTCGTCGTTTCGCATGACTTACTTCGAGGATCCATGGATTCTTCCTTCCCCATCGGCCACGATGGATGAGACAGGGAACCCAGGCATGTACATGCCCTTGTCTGTCGCTGAAGTAACGTACTCTTTAGTCCAGCAAGATTAAGCTAACACTAATCCGACTCTTGCACAAGAGTTAGATCCACTTCTAGAGCCTATTTGGGCTCAGGGTTATCTCGCTAACATCGATTCATTAGACTTAGTCTTTCCTTCTGATGAAGCAGTAATCGAAGCAATGACTAGTCCGGACAAACCTTGAGAAGATCTTCATCACAGATCATATTTCCTCCCAGAGTTAAGCTGAATCGAAGCAGGAGAATTCGCCGTGACCATGATGGGAGATAAACTGTGTCCTATTCATCTCTTAGCTACACATGAAATTTATGTTGAGGGCAATATGAAAACTATTGCTGAAACTATACCAATCAACATCTCCTGAAACCCTGGCGTCATGGAGAACGTCTTCATTGGAGCAGATTGCTCCCCCGAAGAGATTCAAATCTACATGTATCTTTTCAAAGAATTCTGCGACGTTTTTTCCTGGTCTTATGAGGAAATGCCAGGTATCGATCCAAAAATAGTTGAACATGAAATCACAACGTATCTTGATGCCAAGCCTGTTTGACAGAAGCTTCGTCCAGTTAATCCTAAGAAAGAAGCAGCCATTAAGATTGAGGTTGAGAAATTTCTCAAGGAAGGTTTTATCTATCCTATCCATTTGACCCAATGGGTGTCAAATCCTGTGCCGGTCATTAAAAAACAAGGCACAATTAGTGTATGTACCAATTTCCGTGATTTGAACAAGGCATGTCCCAAAGATAATTTTCCAACACCAATCATTGACCAGATCATCGATGAATGTGCTGGTTGCGAAGCATTTTCCTTCATGGATGGTTTTTCGGGATATAATCAAATCCAAATCAAACCCAAAGACCAACACAAAACGACATTCATTTGTACTTGGGGTACATTCTCATATCGTAAGATGCCTTTTGGTCTTAGAAATGTTGGAGCCACCTTCCAGCGGGCCATGTCTTTTTCTTTTCATGATCTCAAGCATATAGTCGAGGCCTATCTAGATGATTTAGCATCACGATCTTGCAAGAGAACAGATCATCCCACACACCTTAGACTAATCTTCGAACGTTGTCGCTACTTTAGGATTTGCTTGAATCCAAACAAGTGCAGCTTCTGCGTAACATCAAGACGTTTTTTAGGTTTCATTGTATCAACAACAGGGATCATGGTCGATCCTCTCAAGGTGGAGGCAATAATCCAGTTTCCCCCCCCATGCACAATCCTTCAACTTCAGAGTCTACAAGGCAAGGCGAACTTTTTACGACGCTTCATTGCCAACTATGCCGAAATCACCAAGGGCTTTATGTGCTTACTGAAGAAAGACGTTCCTTTTTACTGGGATGAAGCCGCTCAACGCTCTTTCGACACATTAAAACATGCCCTCACAACTGCACCTCTGCTACGACCACCTAACTATAACAAAGATTTCTTATTATATCTGGCTTCCGTAGAGTCAACCATTGGCATGATTTTAGTTCAGGAAGATGATTTTTTCTCAGAATACGTGATCTATTACCTGAGCCGAGGCCTCGTAGGACCAGAACTCAATTATTCTCATATCGAAAAACTTGCGTTGGCAGCAGTTCATGCTGTTCAACGGTTCCATCATTATGTTTTATTTTGCAAGACCATCGTCATTGCTATCGTGAATCCATTCCAGTACATGTTGACACGACGGGTTATAGGCAAAAAAATCAGTAGATGGATAGTCATCCTCCATGAATTTGACTTAGACTTCGTTTCAGCAAAGTCCAAAAAGTCATTGGTCTTCGCAGAGCTTATTTCGGAACTTCCTATTGAGTCAGGTGATGTTGTGCCTGAAGAATCACCTATCCGGGGAGATATGTTTTTGATCACATCTCCAGATCCCTGGTATGGAGATATACTTATCTATCTCTAGACTTTGAAGTGCCCCACTTCTGCTTCTCATGATGAGTGTTGGCGTATACGCCATCAAGCTAAGAATTATCTCATACTCAATGATACGTTGTATCGAAGAGGTGTAGATTGCATCTTACGTCGATGTATCACACATGAGGAGGCAGTCATCGTGCTCAACGACTGCCATACCGGAGCTTGTGGCGGTCATTTTTCTGGGTTGGCAATAGCCCAAAAGCTTCTATGAGCAGGTTACTTCTGGCCGACAATTATCAAAGATTGTATAGAATCGGTCAAGAAGTGCCATCCGTGCCAAGTCTTCTCTCGAAAGATGAGGGCACATCCTTCTCCTATGTTTCCTATCATCATAGTTGGTCCCTTCACCAAGTGGGGGATTGATTACACTACTTACAACCCCCTGTCAGCAAGGGGGCTCTGCTATATCATCGTAGCTGTAGACTACTTCACTAAGTGGGTCGAAGCTATGCCAACGTTTAAAGATGATGGAGAGACTTCAGCTCTCTTTTTATTGAACCAGATCATAGCAAGGTTCGACGTCCCGAGAGAGATTGTTACTGACCATGTGTAACACCATGTTTCCCCCATCTTGTAAATATAACTGGACTAGCCAAGAACTATGGAAAACTCATAAATATGAATATGTGATGTAAATGGACCATGCATAAAAGGTCAATGAATGTGAATAACCTTTTGAGTTTATTGTAGGACTGTTGAGAGGGGATGTGCAGAAAAAGAGACCACGATGGCGGTGGAAGGCACCTGGAAAGGTGGCGTTAACTTCCACCAAGAATTAACACCGTATTTGGACTCCACTGGCCTGGAGAACCAAAAGCGGCTCATTGGCACCGAATTTAATGACTCGCAGGCTGGTAGGCGGGTGGCTTAATGAGGGATGGGATGGTGAACCACCCATCCATAGAGCTGTCAGGCCTGATCAGATGCAAGGGGAATCGCGCCACACGCAACCTCGCAAGAGGATAAGGCATGAGGTAGAAGCGATTCAGAGGGGGAAAACGCGAGGGGAACTCTGGAATTACGTAGAGTGAGTGATAACATAGAGGAAGGATTGCAACCTTCACTCCTGGTCACTAACAGACAGAGAGACGCAGTCTCAACAACATCGTGGTCTCAGCTCGGGGGTGGCTAGTGGTAAATCCGTCGGGAGTCACTGAGCCTACGGTTGGGTGGAAACGAGCACCCCTCTCAGTAGTTGCACCCACTTCTGGTGTTATCTCTGATAAGTATTTTACGTATTGCATCTTGAAATTCATATACTGATATATATATGCTCATAGAACTGCGAAATTGTGAACGATTTCAGTGTAAGAATGTCTGTGCAGTGTTTTGATAAGAATTTATAGACATATGCTTATAACAGAGAAAGCCATGCATGATTTAAGTTGATAAATGAATCTAATTATAGGTTGAATTAAGTTAGGCTTCAAGCCCGTTCTCGGGAAACTGTTTATCCTTATCTATCTCCGGGAATGCCTCGGTATAAGATCTCTTCATAGAGATTCCCTCCTTGGAAAACATACTTGAAGGTGCAAGTCTTAATAATCCTGTACGAGGAGGAACGATCCTCTTAAAAACCCGAGATGACAGCTTAAGGAAGGAATATTGAATTGACGGATGAGATTTCGTCGAGAAATCTATGGTCCCCCACGACCGTTAGATTAGCAGGAGAAGGTAGGGCATTAAAGGCCTTACCACTTGGTTTTCCTGTGTCTTCATGGGTAGTGAAGAGTCTAGGACCGTAGATCCCCATGGTCCATGAGAACATCTGGACCACTGATTTTTCCACGTCCATAAAGTTGTGGAAGAGTGCACAAGGTGGGACACTCTGAGCCATTGGATCTCATTCAGAGATCTCGTCAGTCGTTGGATCAGATTAACATGCTCGGAGTTTAGTCTCTGGAGTGTGCACAGGAAGAATGGATCTAGACCATTAGATCTTGGTCTTTTTACCCATCAGTCGTCAGATCGGATAGGAGGTGCACGGGGTTTAACCCCTCTCACGCCAGGCAGAAGTCCCGACCTTCATCGGGATATCAGCGTTCGGGAAATCGGAGTTCTCGAGGTCGTAAAAGTCAGGACATCAGAAGTATCGAAAACGCGAGGAGTGATCTGAACCGTCCATTCACTTGGGACGCATGTCAGAGATCTGAAGGGAGTCGGAGTTCGGCATTTCGCGAGTCCTAGGGACGAGGCATCCAGGACTCGCGAAATGTCCTGATGTCCTGATGTCCTGATGTCCGGAATAGTGTGGCGTGTGAAGTGGGGGCCCTCTTTGTCATGACGACCACCGTGTCGCGTTTCCCTCTTGCCACCTGTATTCCACCTAATCGCGCAACAGGGCATTTCCCCAATGGCCTTTTGCTGACCCCGTAGGGATTCACCCCCATTGGTCACTCGCTAGCCCTACCGGGGTTCGACGGTCGCAGAGTCAAATGTTTAGAAATTACTGTAGCACCAAAGCACGAAATACAAAAGACAATGCATTCAAATTGAACCATGAACATGACCCATGATCACATGGGAATAGAGAAGGAGAGAGACAGAGCCAGCTTACGCTGGGCCTCCATGGTTATTTAGGGGTCCGAGTCCGACAAAAAACCGAAAAAAATCCGATTTGGGTAGTGGGTATGTTACAAAGTGGTATCAGAGCATGGTTACAACACTCAGCCTAATTGGGCTCATGCACGAGTCGCGCATAAACTCCGTTCGAAGCACTCCTATGAGGAGTAAACCCCTGACTTAACTCTCTTGTCTAGGATTAAAAACTTGGAAAATGAGAACCCGACTGTGTATGCATGTGAAAGAGTTATGAATTTATGCGCAAATTATAAAAAAATGAATTTAACTCCTGACTAATAACCAGCGTTTGTCTTTTCACTCAAGCGAACGATCAACCACGGGAATCTACAAACGCAGAGTATGGTGACTCACCAAGAGGTGGGAAAAGGCTCCCACAACAAAGACGAAGATTCTGACGAAAGAAGAGTAATAGGAACCCCTCCAGACCTAGCCGAGACTGTGAGGAGTCTCATGGTCGAATTGCAAAGCTGCAAGGCCGATAATGAAAGGATGATGAAAAAACAAGAAAAGCAAACCGAAATTAATGCAGTTCTACTGCAGATCTTATCTGACCTACAATGACAAATGCAACATGAACCTAAGATGCAAAATCATGGTCGTGTCAGTGGCCATACTGAGAGAAGCACCTCAAGAAAGGTCCACCCCAGAGGTAAAGGACCAGTGCCAGACGATTCCACTGAAAAGGAAGCTGGCGATTAAGAAGGCTCTTCCAACAGCAAGACCAGTTCCTATTATCGAAGAAAATAGAAGAAACAAAAGAATTCCAAGGGTCATAAATTTGAGGAATTCAGGAAGGCCAAACCTCCCTCCTTCGACGGTGAGATAAAGAAGGGAGAGGAAGCCGAGTCTTGGCTACTTGGACTGAAGAAATATTTCAGAGTCCGTGATTTTTCAGAGAACTTGAAGGCCTGAGTGGCCACTTTCAATCTAAACGGAAAGGCTTCCATCTGGTGGGAAGACCTTAAGAATATGAAAGGGGTCTGCGAGGAGGACCTGTCTTGGAAATAGTTTGAGAAGTACTTCCGGAAGAAGTATTTGTCATAAAGATATTTCGACGAGAAGGCTAAAGAGTTTTATGAACTCAAACTGGGACAACTTACTATGGAGGAATATGTCAACAAATTCCTCGACTTATTGAGATATGCACCCTATATCAAAGCAGAGAAGGCGAAGGCGCAACGCTTCATCAGTGGGCTACCCAAGGAATACTGGAACCGAATTGAATTTGACGAGCCCAAGACCTTAGAAGACACTATAAGAAAGGCAACATATTGTCATGAACAATATGGACATCGGGCAGAGTCTCGTGGAGACTGGAAACAAAAGAGTGGTTCGAGGTTTCAGAAAAAGGGGAGCAAATCCTCAAGATTTAAAAACTACAAGAAGAACCCCAGAACGAACTATCCAGCCTGGAGTGTACTCCAATAGAAATTTTCCTCGGTGGATGAAAACAAAACTTCTGGACCTATGCTAGTGAAAACTAATAATGCAAAGAAAGAACCTCTAAAATGTTGTTGTTGCGGAAAAGAGCATCTCCTGAGAGACTGTCCACACCGACAACAGAACAATCGAAAAATTTATAACATGCAGGAAGATACCATAGTCAATGATGTGGCAAGGGGTGTGCCGCAGATTTATGCAGCCTTGGATAATAACCAAGCTGACCACCAAGCTTCAGTGGTGGAAATAGAAGGTATGATTTTTAACCATCTGGTGTCTGTTTTGATTGACCCTGGTTCAAATTTGAGTTATATATCCTCTAGAGTTGTTGATAAGTGTAAACTGCAGCCACAGAAGAAAACTAAACCATGGTTGGTACAATTAGCCACTGGCACCAAAAGAAAGGTAGTAGAGGTCATACCAGCTTGCCAATTAATGTTGGGTGAATTCCCCACCCAAGCAACCCTTAATGTATTACCCCTGGGATCATACGATGTGTTGATTGGTATGGACTGGCTGGCCACCCATAAAGACAAATTGGACTGTTACCATAAAACCTTAGAATGTGTGAGCAAAGGAGGAAAAAGGATAACCCTCCAAGGGATTCGAAAACCGGTCTCGGTGAGACAAATATCAGCCCTGCAAATGAGAAAGTATTGCTGAAAGGGATGTCCCCTATATGCAATACAGGTACTGAAAACAATCGAAGGCGCTAAGCCCAGCCCTGATGATCACCCTATCCTGAGGGAATACAGAGATGTGTTTCCGGAAGAGGTATCGGGTCTACCTCCGAGAAGGGACATTGACTTCTCGATATAACTCGCACCAGGAGCAGTGCCAGTGTCTAGAACACCCTACCGGATGAGCACACCTGAGTTAGTTGAACTCAAGTTGCAATTGAAAGAAATGATGGACAAGGGTTATATTCGACCCAGCGTGTCCCCATGGGGAGCACCGGTCCTGTTTGTGAAAAAGAAGGATGGCACCCTTAGATTGTGTATAGATTATAGACAACTTAATAAATTAACCATAAAGAACAAATACCCCTTGCCCAGGATCGATGATCTATTCGATCAGTTGGGAGGTGCGTCTGTTTTCTCAAAGATTGACTTGAGGTCGGGATACCATCAAGTCCGAATTAAGCGTGAAGACATTCATAAAACCGCTTTTCGGACACGGTATGGTCATTATGAGTTTGTGGTCGTGCCATTTGGGTTAACCAATGCCCCTGCCACTTTCATGTGCTTAATGAACAATGTACTCAGTAAATTTCTAGATAAATTTGTACTAGTTTTTATTGATGACATTTTAAT
>ML811640.1:56230-84526 GCA_009831015.1 Picea engelmannii | reverse complement strand
TTGGGACATGTTCTGTCCGAGGAAGGGGTAGCAGTAGATCCTGACAAGATCAGGTCTATCATGGAATGGCCTACCCCAAAGGATGTCTCGGACATCAGATCCTTTATGGGATTGGTGGGATACTATAGGAGATTTATAAAATACTTCTCCAAGATTTGTTGTCCAATCACTGCCCTCCAGAAGAAGGGGAAATAATTCCTGTGGACACAACAATGTGAAGAAACATTTCAAACCTTGAAACATCTACTAACCCATGCACCTGTGTTGAAAATCGCTGATCCAGAAGCTGACTTCCTTGTGTGCACAGATGTCTGCAAGGAAGGGCTCGGAGGAGTCCTTATGCAGGAAGGAAAGGTGATCTTCTATGAATCCCGAAAATTGAATGAACATGAGGTCAACTATGTGACTCATGATCTAGAACTGGCTGCCATAGTGCATGCCTTAAAAATGTGGAGGCATTACCTCTTGGGAAGAAAATTTGTGCTTATGACAGATCACTGTGGATTATGGTATTTGTTCGACCAACCCAAGCTTAATGCTCGACAAGCCAGATGGATGGCCCTCCTTAGAGAATTTGATTTTGAAATCAAACACATTAAAGGGAGAGAGAATAGGGTGGTTGATGCCCTTAGCAGAAGGATGAGAACAATTCACCTGGCAGTGGTGAGTACCTGCGAGACAGATGTCCAGAAAAGAGTCAAAAAGGCACAAGAAACAAATCCCTTCGTCCGAAATGTGACCCTGTACCTACAACAAGAACCTGCTGAAGCAAAATATGAAGGCTATCAGATGACCAAAGGAGGCCTGCTCACTTACAGAGATAGACTATACATTCCCAATTGTGACGACTTGAAGAGGTTCATCATGGATGAACTACATAAAAGACCCTACACTGGTCACCCAGGATACCAGAAGATGATTACTGCCACCCAGAAACATATTTATTGGCCTGGCTTGAAGAGGGACATAGCCAAATATTTGGCCCAATGCATAGAATGCCAACAGGTTAAAGCTGAACATCAAAACCCAGCTGGACTACTACACCCTTTACCCATCCTAGAATGGAAATGGGAGACCATCTCCATGGATTTTATCACTGGATTTCCAACTTCAACCAAACAGAATGACGCCATTATGGTAGTGGTGGATAAACTGAGCAAGTCTGCTAATTTCATCCCCATCAAATTGACCTGCAAGGTGATAGATATCGCCCAGGTATTCATGAAAGAGGTGTTCCGACTGCACGACATGCCGAGAGAGATAATATCTGACAGAGACACAAAATTCACTTCCAATTTCTGGAAATCACTCATGGCGGGTTTGGAGACCAAGTTGTTGTTTAGCACCGCCTATCACCCTCAAACCGATGGACAGACATAAAGAGTGAATAAGATATTAGAGGATATGTTAAGGATGCATGTAATGCATCAACCCAGGAAATGGGAAGACTACCTGCCATTGGTAGAATTTGCCTACAACAACGACTACCAAGCATCCTTAAAGATGAATCCCTTCGAGGCCCTCTATGGTAGACAGTGTAATACTCCTATCAGCTGGAGTAATCCTGTAAATAGGATTTATTTTGGACCCAACATGTTGAAAGAGATGGAAAAACAAGTGACATAGATAAAACAAAATATGAAGGTCGCTCAGGACCGACGGAAAAGTTATGCTGATCAAAAGAGAACTCCAAGGGAGTTCAAAATTGGAGACCATGTATATCTCAGGATTAAGCCCAGAAGGAGTTCCCTAAAAATGGGAGCTTCTGCCAAATTGGCACCACAGTATTGTGGACCCTTTGAGGTTCTAGATAGAGTTGGACCTATAGCCTATCGACTAGCACTTCCTCCCACAGTAAAAGCACATAATGTTTTTCATATTTCATTATTGAAGAAATATGTACATGATGTTAATCATATAATTGACTGGTCTGTGATCCAGGTGGAACCGGAGGGAGAATTTCTACCAGAACCCCAATGCATACTGGACAGAAAGGAAACCCCGCTCCGGAACAGAACCATTGCACAGGTCAAGGTGCAGTGAAAACATTTTGGCTCAAATGAGGCTACATGGGAAATGGAGGATGCCATGAGACAGGCATATCCGATTTTGTTTACTCCTGTACATGAAATTCATGCTAGTAGCTAAGAACATCGAGGACGATGTTCCTTTTTAAGGGGGAGTGAATTGTAACACCCTGTTTCCCCTAGCTTGTAAATATAACTGGACTGGCCAAGAACTATGGCAAACTCATAAATATGAATATGTGATGTAAATGGACCTTGTGGAAAAGGTCAATGAATGTGAATAACCTTTTGAGTTTATTGCAGGACTGCTGAGAGGGGATGTGCAGAAAAAGTGACCACGATGGCGGTGGAAGGCACCTGGAAAGGTGGCGTTAACTTCCACCGAGAATTAACACCGTATTTGGACTCCACTGGCCCGGAGAACCAAAAGCGGCTCGCTGGCCCCGAATTTAATGACTCGCAGGCTGGTAGGCGGGTGGCTTAATGAGGGATGGGATGGTGAACCACCCATCTGTAGAGCCGTTAGGCCTGATTAGACGCAAGGGGAATCGCGCCACACACAACCTCGCAAGATGATAAGGCGTGAGGTAGAAGCAATTCAGAGGGGGAAGACACGAGGGGAACTCTGGCATTACGCAGAGTAAGTGATAGCAGAGAGGAAGGATTGCAACCTTCGCTCATGGTCACTGGAAGACAGAGAGATGTAGTCTCAACAACATCGTGGTCTCAGCTCGGGGGTGGCGAGTGGTAAATCCATTGAGATTCACTGAGCCTACGGTTGGGTGGAAACGAGCACCCCTCTCAGCCATTGCACCCACTTCTGGTGTTATCTCTGATAAGTATTTTATGTATTGCATATTGAAATTCATATACTGATATATATATGCTCATAGAACTGCGAAATTGTGAATGATTTCAGTGTAAGAATGTCTGTGCAGTGTTTTGATAATAATTTATAGACATATGCTTATAACAGAGAAAGCCATGCATGATTTAAGTTGATAAATGAATCTAATTATAGGTTGAATTAAGTTAGGCTTCCAGCCCGTTCTCGGGAAACTGTTTATCCTTATCTGTCTTTGGGAATGCCCCAGTATAATATCTCTTCATAGAGATTCCCTCCTTGGAAAGGTTTACCAAGAACTTGGAAAACAGACTTGAAGGTGAAAGTCTTAATAATCCTGTACGAGGAGGAACGATCCTCTTAAAAGCCCGAGATGGAAGCTTAAGGAAGGAATATCGAATCGATGGATGATATTTCGTCGAGAAATCTACGGTCCCCCACGATCGTTAGATTAGCAAGAGAAGGTAGGGCGTTAAAGGCCTTACCACTTGGTTTTCCTATGTCTTCATGGGTAGTGAAGAGTCTAGGACCGTAGATCCCCATGTTCCATGAGAACATCTGGACCACTGATTTTTCCACATCCATAAAGTTGTGGAAGAGTGCACAAGGTGGGACACTCTGAGCCATTGGATCTCATTCAGAGATCCCGTCAGTTGTTGGATCAGGTTAAGATGCTCGGAGTTTAGTCTCTGGAGTGTGCGCAGGAAGAATGGATCTAGACCGTTAGATCCTGGTCTTTTTACCCGTCAGCCGTCGCATCGGATAGGAGGTGCACGGGGTTTAACCCCTCTCACACCAGGCAGAAGTCCCGACCTTCATCGGGATATCGTCGTTTGGGAAATCGGAGTTCCTGAGGTCGTGAAAGTCAGGACATCAGAAGTCTCGAAAACACGAGGAGCGATCTTAACCGTCCATTCACTTGGGACGCGTGTCAGAGATCTGAAGGGAGTCGGAGTTTGGCATTTCGCAAGTCCTAGGGATGAGGCGTCCAGGACATCAGAAGTCTCGAAAACACGAGGAGCGATCTGAATCGTCCATTCACTTGGGACGCGTGTCAAAGATCTGAAGGGAGTCGGAGTTTGACATTTCGCGAGTCCTAGGGACGAGGCGTCCAGGACATCAGAAGTCTCGAAAATGCGAGGAGCGATCTGAACCGTCCATTCACTTGGGACGCGTGTCAGATATCCAAAGGGAGTTGGAGTTCGACATTTCGCGAGTCCTAGGGACGAGGCGTCCAGGACATCAAAAGTCGTGAAATCCCGAGAGTTAACCATGACCGTCCATCAGAGGAGGACGCGTGGCAGCAATCGGAGCCGTCGGGGAAAGTCCCGACAGGAAGTCATCTATCGGCATTTAGGTCATCGGGATATCGGGAATCCCGGTGACAAGGTGTTTATGCAATTCAGAATCGCGAAGTTCGAAACCCCGATGAGGAGGAAAGTGCCATTGCGGGCCGACTGTCATCATAGCAGAGAATCGGGATTCGAGGGATCGATAATCCCATGGGCAAATGCATTTCGGCATTTGAAACCCCAAAGCCCCGATAGGTGGTATGACTGCGGTCATATAGAGGGAGGTCGTGTGGACCAAAAGGTCTAGTCCAAGGGACTAGCGGAAGCTGACGTCATATCGGGATATCGGGGATTCCAAGGATAAAATGTTTATGCATTTCGACATTGTGATATTCAAAACCCCGATGAACGAACGAGATTATTTCGGAGGATATCCGGGTTTGTAATGACCGTTAGATGTGGATATGAGACGTCAACTTAGCCAGGACGTGAATATGCTTTAGGGTAAGTAGTGAGCAGATCTGGATGGCCAGAGTCCACCCGCCCAGATCTATGGTTGAGGATGCATTCCAGAGCCCCCTTGCCATTTTTCCTTTAATGGGGGGGGGGGGGAATAGTGTGGCGTGTGAAGTGGGGGCCCTCCCTGTCATGATGACCACCGTGTCGCGTTTCCCTCTTGCCACCTGTATTCCACCTAATCACACAACATGGCGTTTCCCCAATGGCCTTTTGCTGACCCCGTAGGGATTCACCCCCATTGGTCGCTCGCTAGCCCTACCAGGGTTCGACGGTCGCAGAGTCGAATGTTTAGACATTACTGTAGCACCGAAGTGCGAAATACAAAAGACACTGCATTCAAATTGAACCGTGAACATGACCCATGATCACATGGGAACGGAGAAGGAGAGAGACAGATCTAGCTTACGCTGGGCCTCCATGGTTATTTAGGGGTCCGAGTCCGACAGAAAACAAAAAAAAATCCGATTTGGGTAGTGGGTATGTTACACCATGGCAGTCATTTTTAGAACCAAATGATGATCGAATTAACATCAAAGCTTGGGTTACGACAAGAGCATTCATCACCCTACTACCCCCAAGCCAATGGGCAGGTGGAAGTTGTAAACAAAACTCTTAAGACTATTCTTCAACGAACTATCAACTCAGCAAAGTCAAATTGGCATTTGATGTTATACTCGACATTATGGGCTTACTGAACATTTGTTAAGACTGCAACCGGTTTCTCACCTTTTCAACTCGTTTACGGGCTGGAGGCAGTCTTGCCCATCGAATGTCAGATCCCATCTCTAAAATTTGCAGTGCAATTATTGCCAGACACTTCTCCACTTAAAGAATGGTTAGTACACCTTGAGCAGCTCAATGAGCAGCATCGTGATGCGGCCCTGGCCAACGAGGCTCACAAACATAAGGTCAAGTGTCAGTATGATAGGTCCGTTCATCCTTGGATTTTCTCTGATGGCGACCTTGTCCTGGTCTATGACCAAGATAAGGACCCCCTGGGGGCAGGAAAATTCAAACCCATGTGGTTCGGACCCTTCATCATAAAAGAGGTATTAAAAAAGGGCACTTATCGTTTGGTTGATTTTGAAGGGAATGATTTGGCAGAGCCTAGAAATGGGCTCTACCTCAAGAAGTATTACTCATAGGCAGGTCACTGTGGATAAATTTTTGTAACATATGTATAGTCTTTGTACTATTACTTTTTAGTTTCTTTTAAGTGTTATGGACGTGTCAGTGATGTTATCTTTCGTCAATATGGCAGATGTCAAGTGATTCTGAGGTGTTCGTTGGGTATGCAGATGGTGCTAGTCGGCACACTCGGAGGCTTGCCTCCGCAGCTTGGGTAATCTTTACACCTCAGGGCCAGTTGTTATCTTCCAGAGGTATATGCTTAGGTGACACCACAAATAATGTCGCCGAGTATAGTGCAGTTATTGAGTTGCTTCGTGACGCCTTGTCATTGGGTATCTCTCATCTTCGGGTCTATCTCAACGCTCAACTGGTTGTGTCTCAGCTAAACAGAGTATATCGGGTTCATGATCTAGCCTTACACCAACGATTCCTTAGGGTACGTCTCTTAGAGCGAAACTTTGATTATATTACATATTTTCATGTTCCTAGGAGATTAAACCAAATTACAGATACTCTAGCTAATCAAATTTTAGATTGGCATCTTGCAGACATATGAAAGAACATTGACATAAGCATGCAAATACATTTTTGCACACGTGATCCATAATACACAAAAGATCAAAAAACCATATATAACATCATAAAATAACCAGAGTACATAGATGGACGCAAGCGCCTCAAAAATAGGACTAATAACGAGTCACACGACTTATGCCCTCAAAACATATATACAAGTAGTGCTCGTGGCACGTAAAAAGTCTAAATAGTTTCAGGGCCTATGGGCCATGTTATAATAGTCCACAGCATGGGCTAAGCGCCTAAACAATCGGACCCACGTCCAAGGTGCCCCCACTACATGAGGCTGCATGGATGGCGGCATGTCCTCTATCTCTACCATCGGGACTGTGCGAGTGAGTGCAATGAAGTTCCACTCAACTCGTCTAAGGACCCTCTCAGCCTCCCCGGCTGGGAGGTTCCCTGCTACTGTTGGTCCCCCGACGGTGGCAGGTGCGGCTTCTGGCCGAGGACGACGCCTGTTCCATGCATAATCGACAGGTCGCACGGGTCCCACATCTGCATGCAACAAACGTATACCCGTCAAATACTCTGGCATATAAAAAAATGATATATATAACAAAAATGACATATACAAACAAAAAAAACTACAAAGGTGGAGACTTATCCATCTCCCCTCGCTCCTCACCAAGAATCATGGGTATCTCGGGATCTCTAGAAAAGTCTATCCCTGCATATGGGTAATCCTCGATCACAGGGATCTGTCGTGACAGCCACGCAAAAAAGTCGTCATTGAAGGACTCATTGGTCCTTCCACCACCATGTCGCTGTAGTAATACTGCCCATCTACATATAGCAGGAAAAGAGGCCCAATGTTCTCGTACCACTTCCCGAGGACTAAAGCTCAGAACTCTATCAAAGAAGAATAAACATAAAATCGTCCCGCTGTGTCCGCTGTCGGCAATTTGTCAATTGCCTCTTCATACACTCAAGTAGTGTGGTACTCCAGTCAAAAATTTGTTCATTCAAGCACTGGATAGCACAGTTCATCTGTGCGTGAGACACCTGATGCAAGGTTGTTGAACCGATAATCCGCCCAATCAGCAATAATATCGCCTGAAGCGATAGGTCAATGATCTTACTGATGGGCACCTGGGAGCTCAAACGGTTTGTCCCAGCCTCATAGTGCAGGGCTATCAGTTCTGATATATTAAGCGGCCCCGCTGAAAACGTCATGAAATTGACTGGTTCCCGTCTCCTCGAGAGGCCAGTCAAAAAATAAATATCCTCGGTGGTGGGCACCAGTGATTGCCCCTCTAGCATAAAGGCCTCTGCATTAGGGTGCCAATAGTCAACCAAGGCATTCAATAGCCTAGGTTGTGCTCGCATAAATGGACATAGGAAAAACTTAAGTAAACCACATTTCATCAATGCGGCCACGACATTCAGATCTCCCGCCACCAACTCACTAATTGCTTCATGCTCCCTTTCCCTCCAGTGGACATACATCCTGCCAACACAACAAAGTTCAAGAGGTTTAGTAAGGGCTATTAGGTTATTTTTTCTATATAAAGGGGGGTCCATGCGCCCTGTCTAAGTGACAGTCATGTGTACACACGGGCAGGCTTTACTCTGCCTGAGTGTACACGTGGCCTGTCCAGAGACAACCCGCGTGGACCTAGGGCCGACCTTTTAAAGGTTGATGCCCACCCAAAAAACAAACTTAAAAGCAAAATTGAAGAATTGAATGGCTAGATAGGGGAGTTTGTACTTACTTGGTCCAAGCGGAAGTTCGTTTCGTCCACTATAGCTCCCGAAATCACCGTTTTTAGAAAAGGGGGTCTTTTGACTCCAGAGTCAATTTTCAAATCAACAATGGTGATAATGAGATACCAGCTTCTATTTATAGACTTTTTGGCCTCTTTTTGTCACTTTTTTGGCCTCCCTTATCAGTTTCTTTATACCAAAAAATATTTAGAGTGATTCAGGAGTTATATGGGAGGGATTTGATCGGGTATTGGGACACTTTTTTGGGTTTTGAGAAAATTTTGACGGTCCATGAAATTTTTTCCAAGAATCAACATGAGCATATAGGTTAGGTTACTACCCCGACTTTTGTGTC
The DNA here is from genome assembly GCA_009831015.1 of Picea engelmannii. Classification (NCBI taxonomy): domain Eukaryota; kingdom Viridiplantae; phylum Streptophyta; class Pinopsida; order Pinales; family Pinaceae; genus Picea; species Picea engelmannii. The sequence goes on along the minus strand of ML811640.1, from coordinate 76,075 downwards.
TCGTTGTCTTTTTCCTCTGCCATAGGATCAATCCCATCAGGTTGTAACAAGGAACCATCATATCTGCTTTAGAAGTGTTGCAACTTGGCGATAGAGCTTACTAGAGCATGGATGGACTAGGTAGGTCCTGGTTGCATTATGGTGTCCATGCCGTCTTTAACACACTGTAGGCTCGGGAGTCCTTATAGTCTTTCCAGAATATGAGTTTGAGCCTCATTTGCATGATTCTTCTTCGCTCTTGATCTCACCCTCAGGACTCCCCCAAAATAATGGGTCTTCTTTTAAGCCCTTTTCAGACCCTCTAAACATGAAAAGATTGCCAAGCGATCTTGTGGCCTTTCACGCTCATTAAATTGAAATTTGAAGTCACGCCTGTCCGGCGGTAGTTTACCCCTTTTTCGGTCCGGACGATCAACTGTACGAACAAAGGTATACTCTATGGAACTTCAACTCTATAGAAGAGTACTCACAGGTATAATTTTATCCCTTGTTCGGGCCTGAGGGACTAAACTTATGAAGAAGGAACCCCCACAGAGTCCATAGTTAAGGTCTTTTTAGACTCCCTAAAATTGAAAATATTGTCGAGTGACCTTATTCTTTCACGCTCGTTAAAATTGGTCCAGAAGAACATTCCTGACGAAGTCCATAGTTAAGCTTTTTTCAGACTCCTTAAAAATGAAAAAATAGTCGAGTGATCTTGTCCTTGTCACACTCGTTAAAATGGTTTTGAATTGACGTCTAATCGGTGCTAGTTTACCCCTTTTTCGAACTGACTAGACTATCTTCGAAAAAGGTACCCCAATGGAGTCTCCTTTTATGTTTTTTCAGACTCTCTAAATATGAAAAACCACCGAGCTTACCTTCTTTGGGCTCGTTAAACATACATCGAAGGACGTTACCATTGTGTTTTTTGTTAACCACGTTTACATACCTTATACGCCAGCCTTGTAACAGTTTGCTTCTGCGTCTTAACACCTTTAGACTTTGGAGGATTTTTCCCGAGTGTCTTTCTACTAGAACATCAGTCTTGTCCTTGTGCCTTGAACTTGTATGTTTGCAACACTCGTTCCTCCTTTGTAATGTAATATTCCTTTATTATTTTTCCACAATTATTGAAAAGACAAAAAAATAAAATATACCCCAAAAAGAGGAAGGGAAAAGCATTTTCTTTATTGGTAGCATAATGAGTCACCCTTGGATAAAGCACATCTGTCTGTTTGTTCATCAGACTATGGGATGTAGTACGACCTCATGAAGCTTATCTCGCTGTATCGAGTTGTGTCCTCCACCGTTTGGTTATCCTTCCAAACATATGGAGAGTTTGCGTTGCCTCCTGCTTCATAGACTTATGATTAGCATACATGCTACCTGAGTCTCATCGTTTGTCGTGCTATTTTCCAAGGGAAGTGTGTCACTAAGCCTGAGTCGGCCCCTCTGCAATATGTCTCTTGTCCACATACCCGACCATCCTAAACATCCAATCAAGTCCTTGTTCGAAATCACTGAAGCCTTCAGTCTGATCATCAAGATTATCAAGTCCATGATTGACGAGCTGTCGAAGACCTCTGGGTAGTGCAGTCGTACACTCATATTACACTCCTACTCGAGTTTTGAATATTTTGAAGTTGTTGCTCGAGCTGTGAAGATCTCATCTCCAACCATCAGGCCTAATTAACTTCTGGAAGATGAATACTCTATATGTATATCTTTTTTATTTCGAGATGTAGCTCCGCTGTGTATTGTTCTCGGATACTCTTTATAGTTATTTGACATGGATCTACAATGTATTTGATTGGTAGACATGGTTCTATTTTATCCCGAGTATGGGTATGCCCGCCTCGGTGAGACATTTGTTATTTTGTAGATGACACCTCCCGGTTCCTGATCCTTGGGCTCAATCGTTCGACACATCAGTAAATATTGGTAATGTATTTCGGCCATCAGATGCTCTTCTGACCTCACACATTAGGGGGAATCTGTTATAACCCTAAATTGCACCACACATGCTTACCTGGCATCAGGCCAACTCATATCCCTTCTTTTCCAAAACACTGCTAAACAACTCTTTGAAAATCCTCTTGAATAAAGGCCCACACACCCTAATCCATTACTGCACGCGTGTACATGCTGGCTGACCCAAAACAGCCTGCATGGACCAACAAAAGCATAAAAAAAGGAAAGTTGTCGATGAAACAAAAAGCTATGGGTGAGTTAACTGAAACTCCCAGACATGCATGGTCGAGAGTTCGTCCAAATACCTAGCTCCTTCTAGCCTATAAAAGAAGGGGTAGGGGTCCCATTTGGAGGAGGGAAAATATAGCAAAGAAACTCTGCCCATTTACATATTCCCATTGTCCCAACCCTTTAGCCTTTCCTTATGCCAAAGGAGATTCAAAGCAAAGCAGTTGAAGGACAGAAGAAGAGGAGCCCAGGATCAGGTTCGAGGAGCGGTGGCCCGTTTCAACTTTTGTAAGTTGACTCATTCTAAGTAATAAAAAAGATGCTTTTCCCATCCCAATTCATGAACTATTTATAGTTTGATCAGTATATGTTTGGATTTCTAACCCGCTAGTATATAAGTAGTATGCATGCATAGTTGTTGCTCGTCTTGAATGTAGGTCAGCTTTGGAAGGAGTATTGCGAATAAGTAATCAATCACAACGAAGGATCGACACCAAACGCCGGTAACGAGGTAGGTTGATCTTTCCATCCGTTTACTAAGAAAAGGGGATTTTAATCTAGGGATGAAGGTAGAAAGTAATTTCTATTTGGTCATATCTGCATGCAAAGTCTGCACTCTATTTTCTAGTCCGTAGGGTGTTTTTCCCCAACAACACACACTTTTCAGTATTGTTGGAGGGTGCCCCGCGAAGCATCAGTGCTTTCACTAGATAAGGTTGGTCAGTGGAGGTTGAGACAATTTATTTTCACTCGTTGGTTCATTAATCCATGGGAATTAATCAACCCATGCCTCCATCCAAAAGGTCCCTTTCCACTTTTTCATTGCTTTGGAATTAGGACCTTATCCACTTGGGCTGAAGATTTGGAAAAGTTGTTTGCCTGCAATGTTTCTCTTATGAATTTTTAGTGGAGTGCTTATTTGTATTGTTGGCCTTAGCTTGTATCAATATCACATATTTTGGATATTTGATTCAAGGTGGTTGACCAACCGTTCCACTGGTCGGGAAGTACCCCTGGTCTTTCTCTTGAAAGTGTGGAGCCACCTCCTAGAAGGCGTGGGTTTTTATACCACTGGTTCATCAGAGTAATTGTGTGAGAATTTTATGGACATCAACAATCCCGCAAGGGAAAAACCTATGCATAACAACGATTTGGACAAAATTCTTGAGGATACCAACCAAGGGACCCCTTCCCAACGAGATTCTTGTGCTTTTCCATTCTTTGGAAATGTTGGTGACCCCTTGATGGCCACTTTGAACATTCACGGGTTGAATGTTGGACTACATTTTTGGTTGTGGACCACTTCGAATGTCCTGAATTCTCTTGATGCTTCTTAGGTAAGAAATTTATGTCATGGGAATCATATGTATGTTTATCATTTACCTTCTGCATCCACGAAGTCTACTCATTCTCCTTCTCCCTCTTCTGGTGAAAGTCTAGCTACTAGTAACCAAGAGTCTAAAAGGAAGAGGAAGAGGAAGAGTAATAAAAAGAGTTCACCAATCTCTGCTAGGCATGTTGGGGACCTGTCACCAGCCTCTGTGACTCATGTTGGGGGAAAGAAACCAACCTCTGCAAGTCATGATGGAAGTAAATTTCCACTCACTACTAGTCATACTGGCGTTGAGTCACCAACCTCTACGAGTCATGTTGGAGTCCTATCACCAACCTCTTCTAGTCACGTTGCAGACGTGTTTCCAAACTCTTCTATTCATGCTGGGGGAAAGCAACCGGCCTCTGCGAGTCATGCTAGGATAAAAATTCCAGTCATTTCTAGTCATACTGGAATAAAGTCACCGACCTTTTTGATTCATGTTGAAGACAAGAAACCAATCGCTGCAAGTCATGTTGGGGGCACAAGTCTAGTCATTGTTAGTCATACTGGACAAATGTCACCAACCTCTGCAAGTCATGTTGGAGATCATCTACTAGCCTCTGCAAGTCATGCTGGGAGAATGTCATCTATCATTTCAAGTCATGTTGGGGGCATTGATACGGTTGAGAAGCCTAGACGTATAGGACGTAATCCCAAATTCCCTTGTAAGCTTTGTAAAGGAGATGATCTTACTCATTTGTGCCCTGATATTATCATGGTACAAAGAACATGGTTCTTGTCTAAAGGCCCTTCTAGTTCTGTGTCATCTTCGGTTTCCCAACAATATAATCAATCGTTGGTTGATGAACCGATCGTGTTGATCCCATCTTCGGTCGATACCACTCTCATTTTGGGGGTTGATGCATCTCTTGACCATTTTTTCTCACATATTATTGAACCAGTGGTTGAGGTAGTGGTCATTCCGATGCAATCTTCATATGATCTGACTCTTCTCTTGCAGAGTGACTGGTCTTCCAAAGTGGTCGAGATGACACAATCTTTGGCTGATCCCACTCTTTTTTCGGGGAGTGATGCATCTTCCGACTATGTCTTTAACATTTCCAGTTCAATACCTTCTGAACAAGGGGGAATTCCACTCTATTCTAGTACGCTCACTCCAAGTCCTAGGATGGTTTCCTTTGATTAGAATGATATTATGGAGCATCACCTTCCTTCTTATGCACCTTTCCAGATAACGGTTTTGGTTGAATCTATGTTGAAAGGAATTCAACGATGTATTGTAGATGCAGGATCCTCTACAAGTATTTTATCCTCCTAGACTTGGAAAGAGTTGGGTTCTCCCAAGTTTGTGTCAGCTACCAGTGAGTTTCTAGATTTCGATAGAAGACCTAGTGAATGTTTGGGGATTCTTCCTCAGTTTCCTATCACTTTAGGTGGGAAGAGTCCTAGTCGATTTGTTATTGGTTTCGGGCCCTTTCGAATTTAGTATGCTTCTTGGGCATGATTATGTTTATTCTATGAATGCTAGGGTGTCTACTCTCTTTCGTGTGATACATTTCCCTCACAATGAAATCATTGTCACTATTGATAATATTTCATCTGATAATCACCATCCTAGTTTGAATTCAGCTTCATTTTCCCCTTTGTATGTTCCTAGTGTTCAAGTAGAATTTCCCCACCACGGGTGAATTATGTGGTGTCATATCCTCAATGTTCAATTGCTTCTGAGAAGGATCATTTATAGTCATGTTGGCCTTCTCAAGACAAGGTATAGACAATTGATGAGGTGTTGTATCCAATGGGGGCAGGTGAGCTCCTTCTTTCCCCTTTTGGCCTGAGAAATCTGGCGTTTCCTCTTGAGTTTTATGTTAGTGCTTGTGAGACCTTGACCCCTGGTAATTATGTGTTGTCGAGCACCAGTTTCATGGATGTTGAGTTGCCATCATATGAGGCTATACTTGAAGCTATGATTATGGATTTTCGACCTCTTCCTGAACTAGAATATTTACAGGTTGTTTACCAAAGATTCCCTTGGCCTGAGCCTAGCAATGGGATCTACCTAGAAAACCACTATGCATAATCCACAAGGATATGCGGTCCTATGTACATATTGTACTTTTAGGGTTTGTTGTTTTCAAGTTCTGTATCCCATAACACTTGTTTTTATCATAGGTTTCTATATTGGACTTATTAACTTATAGGGGAGTGTTTTTGGTCTTATATACAAGACTTTGGAGACATTTTCTTTGGTACATTTTCATCATGTCGATCCATTCTGATAGGTAATGATCTCGAAATTGGCATATAGGTTAGATTTTCCCCTTCATGCATTTTTTCATTATCCGTTTCTTGTTTCATTTTTACGTAGGATCGACCCCACTTAGTTGCGACACATAACTTTATTTGTTTTTTAGAAGTGTTGTAATTCATGTGGTAGATCCTATCTTCCATGGGTGCTATAGTTAGAACCCCTTTGCATTTTGGCACCCATGCTGCCAATTTTCTATTAGGCTTGGTAACCTTTTTTAGTCCTGCCATGAATTTTCATTGAAGTTGTATATCTTCTTCTCAATATTTTTTTGGCCATTACCTACAAGACTCCCTCTAACATATGATACTACATATGTCAGCATTTTTCAGACTCTTCAGCAGGTACTGTATTCTTTACTAGAATATAGGGAAGGTTCCATTCCTCCTGCACGATGCATTTATCAATATCACTCACATATATGCCACAAGATCCACCCCATTCGTTCATGACATCATAACTTCAAGCTACTTTAAAGGTGTTGTTATGAATGATAGAGATTACCTCTCCATGGGTGTTCTAGTTAGTACCTCACTAACATTTTTGACAACCATGTTGCAGTTGTTTTAGTAGGCTCATAAGGTATGTTTAGTCCTGTCATGTCTTTGCATTGAGGCCTCATGACTTCCTCTCAATCTCTTGTTGGATAACCTACCCACAATACTTCCAAAATTTTGATGATTTCTAATTTCATTGCATATTAACCGCTTGCGCTTCTAGGCCTAATGTTGGCTTCAACTTTCCATCATTGAAGCATTTGCTTATGCATTCCTACCAGTTCCTATCTGTGCAATTTATGCATTTACCAATTGACACCTTAACCATGGAGGAAACATCCCCTGAGTGTCCTTATCTCGTGCATGCTTCCTTGCATTGAGCATAGTATGTTCATTGCGCTTTGGAACTAGTTTTCTTTCCTGCGACACTCATTTCCTACACTTTTCTATAGCATTCTTTTATTCTTTTTCAGGATTTAATAACATGAAAAAGACAAAAAACTAAAAATAACTAAAAAGAAGGGGGGAAAGTGTCTATTTTTGTTTTGGTAGCAGTCTTGTCGCCCTTAAACAAAGCACAATATTTGAGTTAGTGTCTCAATATTTTGGGTTTAGTATGGATTTAGAAAACATTTTCTCATTTTTTAGTATAATCTCCTCTGGTTGGTTACTCTCCCAACCATATGTAGAGTTTGATCATGCCTCATGTATAAAAAATGTATCCCAGTTTCTAATCCATGTTTCCTAAGTCACATAATGTGTCGTGCTTTTGTTTAAGGGAAGTTTCAGCCTGATTCGACAATTCTACATAAAGTATCTGATCATTCAAGTCAATATTCCTGTGTTAGTAAAGTACATCTCATCATCACAAGTATCTTTGTATCTCACTCATGTTAGTATAGAAGGTCCCCATTGACTTCTTGTTGGCGAGTCTACTCTTATTAACTCTGACACATTACTCTGAGAGTATGAACTATAGCTGCACCCTAGGCCTATTTCCATCATTTATAGGTGACCTTGCACTCAACAGATGACAAACCATCATTGGTCTCTAACTAAGCATATTTCCTTGTGTTCGACATCAACAAAAATGATCACACATAGGGATTTGTTTGGTACCTTGGTTTCCATTTGACCCCATTGGTGGATTCCTTGTCTTTGTTAGCAATCTTTATCATTGGATACTATTCATAGAGTCTATGTCATGCAATATTCCATCTAATGCATGCCAGAGTCATACCTTGGTGTGGTCCTTACAATCTATTCATCCGGATCCTTCCAAATCTTTGGCCTCTTGCTACCCTTCATGATGGATGATGGAGGATGCCTTAATTCCTTCCTTCAGGTGGATCTCTTTCTATCGACTTCAACGCATATTTTCCTGGGACATGGATCTAAAGTTATTTGTGGTACCTTGGGGCTTGCAGTCATCAGTGGCAGGTTCCCTCGCTATTGACAGTGGGAATACATCAATGTCCCCTGATCAATAGATTCTATAAGGTGTTCGACATCAATTCATTTATTCACACTTGTTAGATTGTACCATGGTACCTTGACGCCCATTATCATCATCGATGGGTCGTCTCACGTTTGTTAATGGTATACATCAATGAACGGTAATCAAAAAGTGTCTCACTGTGTTCGACCCCAACACATATATTCACATAGTGTATACTTGTACCACGGCAGATCGTTTTGTAGAATTTGGGTGAATTACGAGCATCACATGGTAATCCTTACAAGTCTGAGCCTAATCCTCACTGGGGTAGTTGTCAGTTTCCCCCTTTTCCGTTGGGATATCTTTTCATTTTTCCTCTTCTGTGAAGAGGGGTGGTTTTTTAAGTCCAAATTAGTTATTGGAGACATCACAGGTGGTGTTGGGACCTTTCCATACCTACCCACTCTCCTCATGGGAAGAATCATCTCTGACAGAAGAGGTCTGGACCCTGGGGAAATAGAACTAGGGAGATCTAGGGTTTCTACAGCAAGGTGGAGTATCATACTCTTTTTTTTTATGAGGAAATTCCCCTTGTAGGACTCCCTTCTTTGAATATTCCATAGGTTTTATGTAACTTGTTATGGGGTTTTTCAGATCCTTTTATGATAGCTGAATTCTCCATCTCACTACCAGTGCATACTCAACCCTCTATTTCACCTTCCACTGAGGTTGAGCTGAGGGTTTCTCTCGATTCTTCTAGGAATTTTCCTTCTCCTAGGGTTGTGAATAAAATGGATTCCCTCGGTGCTCCGGTAAGCTTGTGCAAGAGGAAAATCAAGACTTTAAACCCAAAAAGGGGAAATGATCAACTAATTTTGGGAGAGGTTGTCTCTATGGCCCAAGTTGTGGTTATAACAACTACAGTGATGGTGGGTAACGCGAGGGGCAGGAGGTTCAATGAAAAAACCCTAAAGGAATGGGCAACCTCTTCTTGGGAAAGTGTTTTGGGCTATGTGTCGATGGTAAAAAATTTGGCAAGGGGTTGGTTTGTTTTCAAATTTTTGAAAGAAAAAGACGCCTTTTGGGCCCTTAGGTCCCCTTGGAGTGTAGAATCAACCCCAGTTTTCTTCAATCTCTGGACTCCTCTTTTTGATGCCAGACAGGAATGACTGTATGTGGTACCCATTTGGGTACGTATCCTTTTCCTTCCTTTGTAGTTTTGGTCGAAGAAGATTTTCAAGCTCATTGAGAATACCCTCAAAACCTTTCTATATGTCGACACGTATTTCCTGGCCACAGATGAATATTTGATGGATCTCATACTGTTGCAAATAAACTTGCAAGAAGGGTTGGAAGAAGACATTGAGTTGGTTGTAGGAGGAAAATATTTCAAACAACGGTGTGTCTTTTAGATCCAGAAGGTGCCACAAGCAAGGGCATGTGGTGAACAAATGCTCATTGCCTTTCAAACCTAGAAATCATAAACAACCTCCATCGATGTCCTACATGGAGAATAATCTCTAGGAACTCCTGGGTAAAAGTATATCTTTATTCCAAGGATAAGAGAGGAGATCATTATGCCTTGAAAGAGACCTTTTTGTGGGGGCACCAATTCAACATTGGAAGTTTAGTATGACTCATCAATGGTAATGGAGGTGCTAGCTAAAGGAGAGCCTAGTCCTTCACATCTCCCCATTGTCGAAGGGGTGCATATTGGTCGAGGTCTCTCCCTTAAGGGTACGTCTTTTTTGTCCCCTCGGTCCATTAATATTTTGATTAACTCTATTTCTTTTCTGGGAAAGGACTAGAATGGAATTTTATTTTTTTCATCCTCTCCCTCCCCTTTACCTTACCCCAAGTCTCTTCCCCTTCCATTTCCCTCGTCCTGTATGATTCTAACTTTCATCTCATCTTAAGATATCTGTGATATATGAGGATCTCTCTTCACCTCCCCCTCTTTCTAGTATGGATAAGGTGTCATCCCTCGAATCTTCATCATTTCCTCCCTCGAATGAAGACTTGGAGTCCTCTTTGGATTCATAGGAGAAGGAAATTGTGTATAACCTCAGGAACAAGTAGGTTTCGGGGACTTCGGGACTGCAAAAACTGGGATTGGATTTGTCCCCTTGGTGTTCTTCAAGATTCAAAGGTAGCGGGAGGAGGTATTCTCTTTCTAAAGCACATAACAGAGCTATGGTGGATGTAGCGGCGGGAAACCAACAATCTATATGTGGGGCACTTAGAGCAAGGAAACTCCAGTTGGGGGTTACACCATGAAATTGATTTATCTAAACTGTCAAGGTGTGGCATTCCCTCTTAAAAAAACTTCCTTAAAAAGGTTGGTGTATTCACACCAACCAAACATTCTTTTACTTCAGGAAACGATGGGGGATTGCGAAGTCGTTTCCAATATGTTGGATTCATTTCCTCCCCACTGGGTTTTTATTCGTCTATATGCAAAAAGAATATAGGGAGGAGTGGTTATTGGTTGGATTAGAGTAAATATTAATATACTTAGCTCCTGGGGTGCAAAGTCTTGCATAGGTGCATATTTTTTTATGTGCAGATTTGGGTAGAATTTTCTCAATCCTAAATATATATGGAACTTTCCAGGATAGGGTCCCCTTCTAGGAGGATCTATCCAAAAAGTGTTTCTTAAAAAATGATAATCTGATCATAGGAGGTGATCTCAACTTATTTCTTGGGGCAGCTAAGGTTTGGGGGGCTAGGGCGTGAGCTGACCCTCTTTCTGATTTCTTTCGTCACCTTTTTTAAGAAGCTGGATTGTCGGATCTAGCCCCAATCAAATTATCAACAACATGAGGAATAAGAGGACTGGGGAATATTGAATAGCAAAGAGAATAGATCATTTTCTGGTTACGAACCCTCTTTTAAACTGGCCTTTACATATTCAACAGTGGATTGGAACTAGTGGAGATTCTGACCACTCCCCCATTTTTCTTGAAATAGTAGGAGGTCTGATTAAACCTCCATGCCCTTCAAATATAATCCTTCCTGGTATTTGGAGGAGAATTTTCATAATTTGTTCAAGGAGGGCTAGGAGGAATGACAGGAGGGTGGGGAAGTAGTTGCAGGAGTTCATTTTGCTTCTAATATAAAGAGGGTCAAACAGAGGGCGATCATATGGGAAAAGGATAAAAGAGCTAGAGATGATAGAGATATCAAATAAATTGAGGAGGCACTTCAATATTTTTATGACTCCGAGGGTGAAGGATTTTGCAACACCATATTCGAAAAAGGTCCTCATGGTTATAGAAAGGAAAGAAAGACAACTTTTAAAGGACCAGGAGGAGATGTGGTGGAAAAAACGTAGAGATACATGGCTCAACAATGGGGATGAAAACACAAAATTATTCCAGTATTTTGCTTTTGGAAGATCATAAATACCATTTGGAAAATATCAGAATCCTTAGGAAGAGAGGTATCCTCTTTCAAGTACCTGTCCCAGCTGGGAAAGAGTCATTTTCATAATCTTTTCAAAGACTCAAATCGTATCAATATGGCAGAGATTTTATGTCTTGCCCTCCTCTTCCCCAGATTTGTAGAGGAGGATGAAAATAGGAAACTTATGGAAGAAGTTTCAAAGGATGAGTTAAAAGTGGTCCTACATAGTTTCTAGATAAATAAAAGTCCATGGCTATATGGATTGACTATTGAATTCTATTTGTATTTTTTCGATACAATTGGGAAGGATTTTGTAGAAGTGATAGAAGAAGTTCGTAGGAAAGGCCATATGCATGATCCATTAAACTCAACTTTCATTGCACTCATTCCAAAGTTCAACTCTCCGTAGAGTTTGGATAATTTCATACCTATCTCATTGTGCAACTGTATCTATAAGATAATGGAAAAGGTGATAGCTCGAAGATTAAAAAAGGTTGTTTCGACCTCAATATCTAAAGAACAATTTGGTTTCTTGGAGGGGCGAAAAATTCATGAAGCCATTGGATTGGCTCAGGAAGGAATCCATTCTATCAAAACAAAGAAGTTAAAAGGGGCAAACCTAAAAATCGATTTATCAAAGGCATATGACTGGGTTAATTGGCTATATATGTGTATTATTTTAACCCATCTCGGTTTTGAAAATGATTTTATTAGATGGGGATGTGTTGTATTTATTCTTCCTCTTTTGTGGTGCTGATAAATGGCTCTGCCTCCCCTTTCTTCAGAGAGGAGCATGGACTTCTCCAGGGTTTCCCACTTTCACCCCTTTTGTTTCTTTTAGTGGCAGAAGGCCTAAGTAGAGCCCTAGAATCAACGAAATTAAATAGGAAATTTGAAGGTATTTCTATATATCCCACCCTTAGATTCACTCACCTATTATTTGTTGGCGATGTTATTATTTTTTGTAATGGCTCAAGAAGGGATGCAGGAAATATTCATGACATTTTGGATCTTTTCAGCCTAGCTACAAGTACAGTGATAAATGGGGGGAAGTCCATGATAATTACCCAGAATATGGTTGAAGAAGAGATAGAGGAGTATAAAAATTTATTCTCGTTTGAGATTAAAGGGTTGGATGTTGGTTTGAAATATATGGGATTTCATATTTAACCAAATAGTTATAAGAAGGTGGATTGGATGTGGTTGTTAGCTAAGATGGAGAAAAGACTAAATTTTTGGAGCTTTAAATGGATCTCTCAAGAAGGAAGACTGGTTTTGGTTAAATCGTTTCTAGAGGTTATACTTGTCTATTGGATGTCCTTAGCATGGATCCCCAAAGGTTTTCTGGAAAAGATAAGAAAGTTGTGTTCGAAATTCTTGTGGGAGGGGGCCCAAGACAAACTTGTTATCCCTTGGGTAAAATGGTCATCCTTGGCCCTCCCAAAATATTTAGGAGGGTGGGATTTGAAGAATATTTTCCTTTCTACAAAAGCTATGGCTGTAGAGTCATCTTGGAGGATCATCAGAATGGAAAATTTATGGACTCAGGTGGTGATACAAAAATATATTAGACCTACATCTATTCATGATTGGATTAGAAACCCACTGAAGATATTTCCCTCGACCTCTATTATATGGAAAACATTGGTTTCCTCTTTTGATTTTATATGGGAGAGTTTGGCTTGGAGAATTGGTAAAGGAAATCATGTGTGAATTGGTAGGGACCCATGGTCAGGTTGTAGGGGAGCTCATATACTGTCAGAAAACTTAATTCAGAGTCTGCATGATAAGGGGTATTTCTTTTTAAGTCAAGTCGGGGATCCATAATTTACCACTCTCTAGTCACAGGAATATAAATCCCTCCCCCAATTGGGTCTAGAAGATGGTGATAAAATTCAATGGGGAAGTTACACCAAAGCCTTAAAATTATCTCATGTAAGACTAGTGGACAAGAAAGATGAATTGATTTGGGCTTCAAATCCTTTTGGAATCTATACACCAAAATCTGGTTATGTGCATCTAAACCTATATCTCCATCTCAAGGAATCATAGTGGTGGTGGAAAGGGGTATGGAAGTTAAAATTCTCACCAAAATCAAATATTTCCCTATCCTGTTTGTTGGTTAAAAAAGTTTTGACATGGGATATTATGAAAAAAAGGAAGATTGAAGGTCTTGGATGGTGTTCTTTATGTAAATTTAAGGAGGAATCTCAGGCTCACTTCTTCTTACTTTGCCATTTTTCTAAGGCTATTTGGCAGGAAATCTCATAGGTGATGGGGACAGTCTTCTGTTGGAATGGGAATCAGGTGGAGGAGGCGTGGAATTCCTAGTGCTCCACTTCATCAAATAACAATATTAGAGCTCTCCCTTCCCTTGTCTTTTGGGGTATCTATCTTGCAAGAAACTCTATAATATTCTAAAATAAATGCATTCCATTCGAAATTATTGTTGCACAATCCTTAGCCATTTTAGCTCATTTTCCCCAGGAAAAAGTTGGCCAGAAAAAAAGAGAAGTTCAGGCTGAAAGAGTGGACTGCCAAAGGCCCTAGACATTTTTTGATCCAGATTATTTTTGGCACGAAATGAGAGCAGAGATACAATAAATAAATGTACAAAGATATATAAGATATTCAATAATACGACAGGTATATAACCATAAACACATAGATACAATAATACACAATTTCTATTAATGAGCGAAATGTACAGAATTATAGAAATATAGAGTGAAAGACTCGCTATAATGGTGGCAACTTATCTCTTAGAAGAGATGTGCCAGCTACTCAAATTCACAAGAAGACGATTATTACAATGAGGATCCAAAGGCCTTTTTAACATAAATAAAATCCAAAACCCTAACCCCGGAAGATGAAAATCCAACAGTTTTTTGGACATCGTTTTGGGTAGTTTGGTGTATAAACTTCCTGGGGGCGTAACTTTGGCATACAATCTTTGTTTTGGGTGAAAAATAGCTCGTTGGAAAGGTATTGATGAGGAGATTCATTGTGGGAGATCAATCAAAACCTTTGGATAGAATTGAGGTTCTCTATTGTGAAAAAACATCGTTTAGGCCCTTAAAATGGCCCCAGAAGTTTAGGACCCGAAAAAACTACTAAAAAAAGTAAATTGCCATAAAACTGTTTTGAGCCAGTTGGAATAGGTGGGTGGTCACTGATATCCACCTGGATCAATCCTCCCTCCTTAGTAAGCAATGGTCTCCATTGTGTTCAGTTCCCGGGGGAGAGGGGAAAGCGTTTGTTGAATCTGTACCTTGGCGAGTTGCTTTCCTTGCGAGAGAAGTTACACTACTTAGTTTGTGGGAGGTTGTCGAGAACCTGATGAGATGAATATATGTAGAAGGAATATTTGTTCTTTTATTCAATCTTGTCGAACTGCTTTGGCTGGATATAAGGTGCTTGGACTGAGGCTGCAGTGGTTGTAGTGTCCTTATGTTCACCTTTTGAATAAACTGCGAAGAAACTAAATTTTGTAGTATGAGGTACTACCTTGTGGCACCGTTTAGGTGGGATAGTAGTTGGAACTACCTCTGGTATCCTGTAGAGATGACTCCCCAGAGTAACAATGACACTATGGGGTTGAGACTCATAAATAGCATGGTGCTTCCACATATATGGTTTGCCCAAAAGAACATCACAAACATCCAGCGGGGCAACATCATATAATATCTCATCCTTGAAGGGTTGGATATCGTATGACAATCAACGTTGTTGGATGAAATGGAGATCTCGTCCTTGGTGAAGCCACTCGATGTTGTATGGTTGTGGGTGTGGTGTCGTCAACAATCCCAACTGCTTGATGACCTCTGCTGAGATGAGGTTCTTCTAGATTTCGCTATCAACAATAAAATGCAGCGGGGTCCCCTTCACCCACATATGTGAATGAAAAATATGCTCCCCCTCTTCAATATCCGTTGGTTCTTTTGGTTGAATTGTTGTGGTCATGAAAGTAGCGGGGTCTTTGTCAATGATATGTCTTCTTCCATTATTTTCTTAATTGGATTCAGAATTAGGGTTTGGCTCCTTTTCTTTGATCTCAGTCACCAATGATTGTTTTGAGCGACATTCATCAATGTTGTGCTAGGGGATTTTGTGGAAATTGCACCACTTTCCAGTGTCCTTCTTCGTCTTTCCGTTACCCTTATTTTCCTGTGGCTTGGACGGGTTTTCAGGAGGCTGTTTGTTAGGGTCGTATTTATCATACTTTGGTTGTTGCAGATTTGCATACCCGAACTCCTGTTTGTTCTGGTGCCTAAATTTCTACTCGATTTTGACAGCATAACGATAGGAATCTCCCGGTGATGAGATGTCCAGGAAGTCCATTTTGGTTTGGATGTGCCTATGCAGAAGCCCGTGGTATTTCAGAACCAGATGTTGCTCGAAGTCTTTGATACCCAGCTTTGTGCACAAGGTATGGAAATTATTTGTGAACTCTGGCACTGTTTGGCCCCTCTCTTGCCACAATGTGGTCCATCTCATGTATCGATTGTCATAATTACCAACAGGGTAATAGTGTACCTTGACCACATCCACAAAAAAATCCCAAGTGGGATTGGCCCCATATATTCCAAACTCCTCCGTGGAACTTTTCTCCTAGTAAGTTTCCCACCAATGTTTGACATGGAGGAGAGCCTTAAGGAGTGCGAAGGTGATCGTTTCCCTGTCGGAAAAATTGTGAATAGAGAAATAACCTTCTAGCAGATTTAACCATTTTTCTAGGGAATCCGCATCCATCTGACCTTCAAATACAAGAATATCAAAATTAACTTGTACCTTGAAAAGAGAGGTGCTTCCAAAGTGGTCGCTTGATGAATACTTTCCTGTTTTATCGACAAACATTGAAGGATGTGGGGAAAATTCTTCATCATTTCGTCCCTCTATCACGTGAGAGTTTGCTCAAGCAACTGATTAATAGAATCTTTTGCTCCATCATTTTTATTTTCTTCTACCATGGATGGTTTCTTGGGCGTGAAAGAGTGATTTTCCTCTAAAGAGACAATCTTGAGACCCAACTTTCTATACTCGGACCTCGTTGGGGACATGCACTAAAGAAAAACAAAATGATCAAGAGCAGCCTGCTCCGATACCATTGATCCAGATTATTTTTGGCACAAAATGAGAGCGGAGATATAATAAAGAAATGTACAGAGATACATCATATATCCACTAATATGATAGAGATATATCATAGATTTAACCATAAACACATAGATACAATAATACACAATTTCTATTAATGAGCAAAATGTACAAAACTGTAGAAATATAGAGTGAAAGACTTGCTAGAATGGTGGCAGCTTATATTTGAGAAGAGATGTGAAGGCTACTCACATTCGCAAGAAGATGATTATCACAATGAGTCTCCAAAGGCCTTTTTAACATAAAGAAAATCCAAAATCCTAACCCCGGAAGATTAAAAGCCAATAGTTTTGTGGACCACGTTTTGGGTAGTTTGGTGTATCAACTTCCCAGGGGCATAACTTTGGCATATGATCTCTATTTGGGGCACAAGATAGCTTGTTCAAAAGGTATCGATGAGGAGATTAATTTTGGGGGCTCAATTAGAGCCTTTGTCTGTGATTGAGGTTCCCGGTCGCGAAAAAGCGTAGTTTAGGACCCATAAAACTGCTAAAAATAGTAAATTGCTAGAAAACAATTTTGAGCCAATTGGAATAGGTGGGTGGCCACCGATATCCACCTGGATCATTTTGTGACGGGGATTCACAAAACATGCAACAAATTTGTAGGGGCAAGGCAATTTTTCATCTTTCAAACAGTGTGAGCTTCAAAATCAAAATGGGTTTAGGCCCTGTATCAAACAATTTTGTAGAGTGGATGACATTAAAACTTCGTCTCCTTTTCACCAAAGAAAAAATGTGTCTGCTCTTTAGGTTTTTGGTGATTCTCATTTGGTGGTTAAATGGGTTCAAAATCAACACCAATGTCATAACATTAAGTTACTTCCCATCCTTGAGGAAATTCAAAGAATTGTTAGTTCTTTTGATAATTTTGAAATTCACCATGTTTTCAAGGAAAGGAACATGATAGCAGACCAACTTTCAAAGGACATATTGCTTATGGAGAAGGGTTAGTGGATGATTACAGAGGAAAACAATGGCACTTTCTTCGAATACTACCACATTCCATTTATTGAAGTTTTGCATCACTAGTTGCCTCTTCTGGTTTCCACATCAATCTCTTTATCCAGTTTTTCCTACATATATGTTTCCCCCATATTTGGGATATTTTGTTTGTTTAAGGAGTATCTCTATATATCTTCTTTCTATGTCCATATGGGAAACACTTCTTGTATATGTTCTTAGGATGATATAAGAAGGTGGGTTGCAGTTTTGTGGCTTAGGTTTTTGTCTATCAACATGGCACCTCTTTTGGTATATGTATTCAGGATGTTTCACGTTGACAAGTTGCAGCCTTTTGGTCTATATGTGTCATTGTGGTTTTGGGAATATCCTAGGAAATGCATGACTTTTTATGCATCTACATAATGTAATTTTCTTTCCAATGAAATAAAATTACGCTTTTTTCTGAGGAAAAAAAAAACCAAGTGAAATTTCAAAAAAATAAAATTTGAATATCAACAATAACGTGATTAGATCTCAATTACCTTACCCAGAAAATGCAAGTTTTCTCTCTGTTTCTAGTTTTTTGAGCTTGCATAAAGTGCAGAGAAAAGAGCATACACAGAAAATAAAACACTTTCCGCTATATTTATGATTTGTTGAAATTGCACAGAGCGCACAACAAAGAGCATAGCAAACCAAAAATAGTAGAAAACTAGAAATAAAAATAAAAAACCAAAATATTAATTCTATAAAAAGTAAATTAAAAGGGCGTATTCTAAGTTATACCTCTAGATCTGACAAAAATGGTTGTATCTTGGGAAAATGGAAACTTGTTTTAGTGAAATGAAAACATTTTCGAATGAAATGAAAAGAGTTTCCAACTGAAAGTAGTGCTCTGGACGCAATGGAACAGTCTGCTTAGCATGAAAATGAACAAAAATGTGGCAACACGTGGTCAAGATATTGATCTACAATAGGAGCAAGTCTTCAAATGGGCTTTGATACCATGTTTGACAAAGCAGTGTATTCTCATGTAGGACAAACACCTTAAGCAATTGCTCACAGAACTAGATCAAGGATCATAACATTAGTTTTTTTACATGGTTAAAATCATCTTATATGGAAACAATCCACAACCCCAACCAACATGACCACTTGAGGAAATATATTAATGCAAAAGAAAAATATTTTACAAGAGAGTTTCTCACAATCGATCATCAACAATTGACCCTCCATGCTCTTTAAATAGAGAGAATAGACCAATTAGGTGTTAATTCGTGGATCAATATAGCCATTAATATCGAGGACAATATGAGTCTTCATATCACTCTATGTCTAGAACATATCATGATCGTCAGATTACATAACTACAAATACATACTAATGCATACTAAAGAAACACACTTTTACCTAAAGACACATTAGACCAAGTTGATCTTAACTAACTCCTAAGTGTCTAAATACCATAATACAACCAATGTCTAAGGGCGATGCCCTAGTAATTACTCTTTAAAATGATTGTTCTCATCGGGTTTTACCAACTTGTTTCTAAGTGCACTCCCCTAGTAACCACTCCAAAATTAACGTTCTCATTGATTGTTCAACAACTCAGTGAACAATAAAAGTCCTTTAGATGAACTATTGGATGGAATTTTAACCAAAGGAATTGTTACTAATAGAATATGATAAGAATCATCTTTGGAGATTTGTAGATTAAGTATTTAAGCTATATTTTACATTTTCTACATGAGAACATTCAAGGAATCTCTGAGTCACTTACAACATTGGAAAATCAATCAAAGACTAGGATAAGAAGAGAAAGTTGTGGCTTGGCATACACCCACATGTTAAAAACTTCGGTGACAGTGGGAAAAAATGGTGTCTCGATCTCAATTTGTCCCTTGTAGGAACCCCATTAGAGATCATTTTTTATGAGGTTCTTCAAGAACAAGGTGTTGCAGGCTCCGAGGAATTAATGTGTTTCATAATAATGTGTTATTAGAAGAGTGCATGTTTACTTTCTAGGCCAAGTTTCTTGAGGTGAGGGTAGCCATAGCAGCACACCTAGAGGAAAATTAGATCTAGTGGATGGACTTTGATGTATCCATTACAAACACAGAGTTTTTTATTCAAAAGGCAAGGTGTATGGATCATGACATGGTGGAGCATGGGTAATATCCTTTGGTATAAAAGAAGAGGAGCTTGGTGAGCTTGAATGTAAGTATTTTTTTCATCAGGAACTATGAATGATTAATGGAGTTCATGAAGAGGTGGTGTGTCATGGGCCCCTAAAACACTATGTATGTAAAAAAATTGCAGAGTTAAGCTAATCATAGTTTCATAGCTAGTTCTGTAACATAGTTTCATAGTTTCGTAGCTTGTGCATGGACTAGTTTCATAGTTTCGTACTACCCCATTGTTCAAATTGATCTAAAATGACTCCAAACTTCACCAAACTATAGTAAAGGCATGATATTTCAAAATATCCCCATGATATTTCCAACTTGGAACTAAATCGATTATAAGAGACTAAGTGTAGAAAGTGTGACATGAAAAACCAAGTGTCATGACTAGACACT